>APFE030148378.1:0-23364 GCA_000404065.3 Pinus taeda
GTTAGGTATAACAAAAGTCTGCACCAACAGGACGCAAAATCAATGTTCTGTTATGACGCTGATACCATGATGAGGCAAGTAATCAATATCTGTTATTAATTTTTATGTACATAATTGTATTATTGTGTGGAATTTTGATGTATGTAATTATATGTGGTGTATAACAAGATTATTTTTTAAGTCGATGTTTATAGTTGGGTGAATTTTGGTTCAGGTTAGGCACGATAATAAGGTGATTTTTTGATGGTTTAAATGTATCATAAGTCACCTTTAAAAGAGATTCATTAAATTTTTTTGAATTGCAAATTTCTTATTTTTAGATTTTTTATAAAATTTAAAATTAAAAAATAAATCTAGATTAATATTTTAATTTTATTTATATTTTAATTATTAAACTAAATTATATATTTTATTTTATTTAATTATTTTTAATTTGTTATTACTTTTAAATAAAAAAAAATTATTATTCAATATCGTTTCTTTCGTCTTCTTGATAATGTAGTAAGCCAATATATTTTAAAATTTTCCCCTTTGCATTCAACAAAATTTAAAATTAGATTATATATATATATAAAGTGATCATTTTCATTTTAGTATGTCTTAACTAAACTTTTATTAAATTATTTTAAAATATTATAAACTATACTAATTAATTATAAATGAGATAAAAAAATTAAAAAATTAAATTATATCATTTTGATAAATATAAAATTCACAAATTTTAAAATAAAATAATTTAAAAATATATACAAAATTATTATAAATGAGATATAAGATATCAAATAAGTCACGGAAAATGTTTTCATCTAAAATGTCAATTTATCTTAGCATCATATCTTCATCTAAAAAGTCATGGAAACTTTCCCTATCTAATATGCTAATAAATATTATAGAGTTTATATCTTTCTTTTTTAAGTCATGGAGATGTCTTTATCTAAAATGTCAATTTATCCTAGCATCATATCTTAACATAACAAGTCAGGGAAACTGTCCCTATCTAACCTGCTAATTAAGATTATAGAGTCTATATTTTATTTTTTGGCTTGGCCCATGGGAATTCTAACTTGCCAATCAAACAGAACCATAAACTAGGAAAATAGTAAATTCAATTTCAAAAATACAAAAAGAACAAAGAATTTCTTAATAAATTTATACTGTTCCCAAAGAAATTATACTGTGACAACCCAGAAATAACAAATACTTTTAGTCGTTGGTTAGACTGTGAACTCCTCACCAACCTCAATGCAAATAAAGAGATGAAATTTTTGAAACACCTGGATTTCCAAAAATGAATTGCAATGACAAAAAAAAATCTCAACCGAATCTAAATACTCACAAAAATCTCCAATCTGCTCGGCCTCTGCGACTGTTGTGGGTTGCCCAAGCTGTGACATTTTGTTCACACCGTCTCCACCAACGCTCGGACACACGCGATCCACCTCCATGAAAAGCACCTTGCGATGTGCAGGGTACCACCATGCGTCTCCAAACTCGTGCTTTCTCACAAAATCTTCTATCACGTTCTCAAGCCCAACGTCATCCACCAAACTAATCGACACAGAACGCTTGAACATGGTCTCCAACCTAAACGTCACTTGCGAAATTGCTCCCAGCAACCCAAGAGACAATACAGCACCTCTGAATTTTTCCTGCTCTTCTTCTGTAATGGTTATAACCTTTGCATAACCTTGTGCAGCGGAAGCAGGGACAACAATCCTCAATCCCACAACATACTCATGAATTGCACTTCCTCTCCCCATAACTCCACTCCCATGAGCTCCAGTACTGATGGCCCCACCTGCACTTACTCCATCCCAGTATGTCATGGCTGGCAAAGCTAAACCTTCTTCTGCAGCTGCATCGATCACATTTCTCATCATCACGCCTGCGTCCACAGAAACTGTCATGGCCATCTTATCAACCTGGATTGTTGAATCATAGTCCCTGGTGCTTATGATCACCCCTTCTTCATCATCCACACACACCAGCTTTGGCAAGCTGTGAGAAAAACTGCTCACAACTTTTATCTTTTTTCCCCTCTTAACTGCATCTGCAACAGCATAAATGAGCTCAGTTTCTTTCTTGGGAAACACTGCACTGCCAGCCTTGCAAACGCTCAAGTCGTCCCAGATTCCCTGATAATTGAAAATCTGACATCCTGAATTGGAGTCGGAATCGCATTCCACCGATGGAGGTGGCACGCAGGCCAAATTAATATCTAGTGAGAACATTAAAAAGCCCATGTTCAGGATAATGAATTCCGGTCGAAATATTCCCATGATACTGAACGTCACAACAGCATATAACACTATCTGGCATACATACCCACTACATATCTGTGTGAGTATCTCCCTCATATATAGACTGACAGATTGATTGATTTTTCGTGACTTACATGTAAGAATATTCTTTCCCAGGTCAGTAATTTACATGTAAAAATAGTCTTTCCATAGTCTGTATGTACAACTATCCGGGTCACTGGAGGTATGGGCGAGCATTAACTACCCTGCTGTGCAGCATTCAATGCTCTGTGGGGCTGGGTATGAACCGTAAGATTTGAAACAAACTTCAAATCTCACTATGCATAATTAGCCACACGCAGCATTGAATGCTGCGTAGCACAGTATTGTTAGGCAGAGAATTAATTAAATAACCCGTGAGAACTTTGGTGGCTTTAGTCTAATTTCATCTATGCTATGAATTTTCTAAGTTGGACTGGCCCCTCGCCCCTCTCACTCCATGTGGGTCTCTTTTCTAGTGTCTTGTTAACCTGAACCTGAGCCTTCTAGTGTAGGGCGCCTCCCTTCCTAATTATCTCCTCCCTTTCCAAAAGTGTTTGGCTGTTTTTTCGTCGCACTTTGCAACTCTAGGTTCTGACTCCTTATGGAGAGCAAAGACATTCTTTTCTTTTCTTTTTTCTAACTCTTTATGGAGAGCAAAGACATTCTCTTCTTTTCTTTTGGCTACTCCAGCCACTGTAATATTTTCCCACACTTTTTCGTTGACAGTTATGATGAGAACAATGAAACACCTTTTTGTTGATAGTCATGATGAGAACAATGAACTTTCGCTGCAGGTTTGCCAACAATTCATTAATATCTTTTTTTTAAATGAAGAATAATAAAAATTTTAGACCAAGATGAACCACCTTAAAGATGAACTTTATGAGATTCGTTGTCAACTTGTACTCTAGTCAACAACATTCTTGATGGCCTTGGTGGCCTTTCGGACAAGATGTCAATCAACCTTCCCCTATCCCCCCCTATGTTTGCATACTCCCTATCCTCCCCTATGAGCTATGTTTGCATACTGTAAATGTATTTTGTTATGTAGCTAGTTTTGTAATCCCTTAAAATCTTTTTTGAACATTGTGTTTCTTTAAACTAAATGTAAAAATAGATACCAATTTAATATCATAATTACTTTTTTTTAATTATTAAATATTTTAATAAAAAAGTATAATATATATATTTTGAATCTTTTATATTAACAATGATAAATATTTTAATTTTAAAATTATTAATTATTTAATAAATAAATTAAAAAATATCATAAAACCGGAATTTCAATTTTAATATCTAAATTTTAAACATCATAACAATAAATGTCAACTTCATATTAATATTAAAAAATATATATTAAATATTAACATTCAAATTTTAATAAAATAGTAATATTATTATAAAAATTAAATTAAAATATAATATTTTCATATAAAAAACCATTTACTAATAACTCAAAAATTAGAAACTCTTATTAACCCCACCTAATTGTACCCATAAAACCCCAGTACCTATTGCCAATATTTATTTTTGAAATCAAGACCTTCTACAAAGCTAAAAAAATCAAGTACATAATAAAACCTCAACCACCCCACCATCCAATTAATTACATCATAAAACTCAGCCACCCACACCATCCATTGAAAGAGTGTTGATATTGAAAATTTAAAACAACTTACTAATATTTCAGCAACCCCACCATACAATTAATTACACCATAAAAACCCAACAACCCTACCATCAAAATCTTAAGATACTATTGATGTTGTAAATGTGAAACCGTATAATAATATTTTTAAAGTTGAAAGCCATGTCACCTAGGGTGACACCCAACTACCTCATTATCCAAAAGACATTAGTGATATTGGAAGTTTAACGCATCAACGTGATATTTTTGAAGTTGGAAAGCTTTTCACGCTGACTCCTCTTAATTATAAACAAATGAAGATACTGAAAAATAATTCTCTAAACTATTATATAATAAAGATAATAAAACTAAATTTAAATTTTTTATTTATTAATGTTAAGAAAATTCTTAACATTAACGAAATACTTTTTTAACTATTATGTAATACATAAATATATAATCAAATATTTATTTTATTTTGTAATATATAATTATGTAATCAAATACTTATTTTTATTATTTGATAATATATCAATATGTAAATTATTTTGATTATTTATGTTTTTAAAGTAGATTTTCTTTATCTCCAATGGGGTGAACACTCGAATGAACATTGGGAACAAGGGCGGTCCTCAAGTTTCTCTCCTCCTCCATGTGGTTTTTAATGGTGGTTAGTAAATGCAGTTTTTGCAGTCCCTTCACGCTTGTGAATATCTCTCCAACATCTCCAACAGTTAAATCATCAGGTATGCATTCATCCTTCTCTAGTTTGAAATTCTTGGAAATGAATTTAGGTGAGGCAGAGGATTGCAGAGCGAGAGCCAGGATCCATGGAGACTCATCGGGGCCATGGCCTTGGATGAGAGGCGACGTGGAAGCCTGGTCTACTTTGGCTCGTTGTGTATTCAGTCTTCAAGCTTGCACTTGGGATCAGGGAACCTCTGTGGATGGTATGTTGTTTCATCTCGTTGCCTCCATTTCGGTTTCTTGTCATCGACATTCTAAACGTTGGAGGTTCATGAACTATTATATGGGAAAAGGCATTTGTGGTCTTATTTATGTTCAATTTCTTTACTTCTAGTTTTGGGTAGAAGTCTCAATTGTCACTTGTTTGGGTTCGTCTCGCATGCAGGTTTGTGCTGGAAGCTTCCTCTAGCTTTTATGTGTGTTGGGGTTGGGTTACGCATGTCTCTGGTCAAATTTATGTTCTATTTGGAATCCCTCTCAAGGCGGGTCTCAAGGCTTGTGTCTATTCTACCATCGGGGGAAGCATCTTTTGTTTCCAAGAGTTGCTATTTTGGAGTGTTGTGTATGCTCAAGGAAACCCTCTTGTCTAGGAGAAAGCTCACCCTTTTTGGGTCTTGGTCCATAGTGTCTGGGTTTGGTTGTGTGTCTTTCATTGGTATTTGTATCTCAGTCCTGATACCTGTCTCCTTTCTTGCAGGTCATTGGAAATTTTCTTCTCGGCTCAACCAATCAGCTGCTCGTTCGCATACGCCAAGCTCCCCATGCCTTGCCAATGGGGTCTTCCTCATTGCGTGGGAGATCAATATGTTCATGCGGGGTGCCTTGCGTCAAGTCACAGTTCGTCGTCTGGTGATCAAATGGTCAGTATTTAGCTCAAAAATCAAAGTTATTAGAATGGCTCAAAACCTGAACGACCAAGTCAGTCACGGAAAAACGATCCTAACGCAACTTGTTTTGCGGAAAAACCGAGTTTGTATGAGAAAGTTATTGTGTTCTCATCGCTTTGCTAAATTAAGCGAAATTGGCAAAAAAATGCCCAATCACTGCACAATGAGCAATCCGTACTGCTGACGTGGAAAGCGACTAGGCATGGTCAACGATGAATCACAGGTGGACAAGTGTCATCGTTTTATTGGGTTGTACAAGTGGTGTGTTGGGGAAATCTAATTAGTTTATTTATGGACCAATGGAAGAATGCCATGTGGCAAGCTCGGAGGCTGCTATGTGGCACCTCCCAAAGGCCTTGGCAATTGACATAGTGGAGAAAAATATTATGGTGGAGTTCAGGGTCGTACCCACGACCTCTGGCATACCGTCTGCATACATTGAAACTCCTCAAGTTTTTCCTTCAACTAGGATTGAAGAGGTACAAGCAATACAAATTTTTGAGCCTAAATCCACAACCATTATGTCAGGGGAAAGAGAGCCTGAAGGTCCTTCTTTAGAAGAGGAAGAATTCAAGAAAGACTTCTTCACTTTAACTGAAATGGTTAAAGTCCTCTATGAAGAGAGGAACACTAGAATGGTTAGAGAGATTTCTAAACCTCCACATGGAGAAGGAAGCTCAAAGGACAAAAAAGATGAGAAAAAGGATTCCAAAGGGAATGGTGGGAAGCCACCTCCATCTCCACCATCCTCATCATCTTCCTCATCCTCTTCATCATCTCACACAACATCATCTTCCACTACCACCATTGAAACTGCCCATACTCATTCAAAAACCCTAAAAGGAAAGACTCCTTACTTAATTGGACATAAAATTTGAACTTCCCATGTACAATGGAGAGGTGAGTGCAGAAAAGTTGGACAATTGGATTCAACAGTTGGAGGTATACTGCAAAATTCAGAACCTTCAGGAAGATGACATAAAGATCCAGTTGGCTTCACTAAGGCTAGAAGGAGCTGCATTAGTTTGGTGGGAAGCAAAGACTTAAGAAGAAATGTGAATCCATGGTAAGATATCCATTACTTGGGTTGAATTTATTTCTGTAATTAAAAGACACTTTTATCCTTTATCCTATATGCCAAAAGCCATTATGAGTCGGCAGAATTTTAGGCAGCTTAAAGGTCAAACAGTCTCACGATGCCTGTCCTCTGTGTTAGTCTGCTAAAACAACCGAAGGGACCTGCGTGCATGCAAAAGGACGCAAGGCAATGATGGTTAATGAGGCTTTCTGCTGAGCGTTAAGGCGTTATAATGCCTCGTATACAACTGTAGGATGTGTTAATGTTTAAACACGATGAGAAAAAAATATGTTCCTCCTCTCACAGGGATTGCTACTAATCCGTTCTCCCTCGCTCTGTTGTAACCTCGAGATATGATACCAATTTGTTGGAAAGGCGAAGGATACAAAGCATGAATTCACACAAAACACGAGTTGCTGCTCTTCTATTGATCACACAAAGCATGATACTTATAATGAACCCGGTGAAGCGTATTTATCCTTTTTCAACTAGCAACTTGCCTAAAATGTCTTGACATGCAACCACACACTAAAATTCGTCTATCACTTAACTCGACTTGACTCAACACTCAAATACTCAATTACTCAATCACTCAGTTAACTGACTCTCTATGTTTAGCCAACTCCACATGCGGGATTAATTACAATTCTAACAAGCATTAACTACCCTGTTGGGCACCATTTAGTGCTGTGTGACATTGAGTATGAACCATCAGATTTGTAACAAAATTTTGGATGTGTATATACCCAGCCCCACGTAGCACTGAATCAACTGTTAGATCTGCAACAAAATTTAAATCTAAATGTGCATATCTAACCACACTCAGTATTAATTGTTAGCCAGAGATAAGTTAATTAAATCAACTGTGAGAAGTTGAGAACTCTCATAAATATATTGTTAGTACCAATCAAAATATGGTGTGAACTATAACGTGGTATTGAATTTAAGGCCTTCAACCATCTATGAACTTTCCTTTATGAAGATTGAAAAGTTGGAAACAGTTGGTCGAACGTTATCACAATTCTACCTATTTTGAAGTGAAGAATTTTTGCTGTGAAATGATTCAGAATGGTAACCAATATATATAATGCTATAGGTATATTAATGAGGAGGCAATATATGTTACTTGTTTGAATTTTTACTTGCTTAAATTTCCTTGCATTATAATTCTTCTTGGTACCATAGAGTTCTAGAACTTTTCTTGAGACTTCCTTGCATTGTTTAGCAACAAGCACTACTATTTTTTATGATATGTTGAGATTATTTGATTCCTTGACTATGAGGGTATGGAATAGAAATCAAGAATTTTGAGAACATTGTCATGATGTCCACCCTAGATGTGGCATTGTGCTCTCCTTCTGAAGTGATATTGTTGTAATGTATGTTGTGACTGTATATCTTTGTAACCTTGTTGCAATGCTCCTTGCTGGAGTAGAACCTTGCTTTAGTTGACTTGATCCTTTATTCTTGACAAAACCCTTAACCTTACTTTGATCCCTTCTTGATGACTCACTGATCCGTAAATGGATACTAAATCAAGAAGAAAATGTATTACAGACTCATGTACAGGAATGCCTATACTATTTAGTGCGATGGATTGAAAAATATTACGAATAATATAGACAATGAACAATTAGAAAACATAGTAGACACAAATATCAACACAACAAATAATCAAGGAGTTCACCAGACTTCCTAGCTACGTCTTATGGTCCAGCTTTCAGTGTCAACCTCTATAGTATGTCTTCAAGAACAGAGTTTACAAGTGTGAGCTCAATCAAATCCATGACACAACAATAGTGATATTACACAGGTATTCCACTCGAAAACACTGAGTCTAAAGGGTGTACATACTCTCCCTCTTAGTGCCTCTGATCAACTGTTCGTAGCTGTGTGTTTTCTATGACTCATTGTCTCCCCTCTGTCTCTGAGAAACTGCTTTCTCTTGCTATCTCTCTCTCTCTCTCTCTCTCTCTCTCTCTCTCTCTCTCTATCCCTCTTTTCTCTGCCATTGGATGGATTTTAAGCCTATCGGCGCTTGTCTGTTCATTTCCCTGTTCGGGCTCTCTGGCTCCCGGCTGTTTCCCTTCCTCTCTCTACTGAGCGTTAAACAATCATAATAATAACGCTCAGGCATTGAGGTCATCTTTTTACAAACGAAAAGGGCCATTGGCACGGGTGAAATCCCCAAGAATACACTTCTCTGTTTACACAGAGAAATACACAGGAAATACACTAAAATAGTGGAAAATCTGACCAAAACACCAAAGTCGGACTTCAAACAATATAAAGTCCACCCTATAATCCTCTCGGGTTTGCCTCATTTGCAATCACAAGTCGCATTGGCCACGAGTCATAATCCATTTGTATTCCACACCGTTGATCTGCCTTTAATCCGATGGTTTGCATCCAACCTAAGACATCAAGTAGTTTTCTTAATTTCCACCATTGGTCCATGATCTCCGATCCAATGGCTGACAGCGTTTTCGGGTGCCCTACTTGCACGGAGATTACCCGCCTGAAAAAGTGGTTTTCTCTCTCATGCAGCTTGCTACGTGTTGGCCAGTGTATGGAATCGGGTGAATCCCTTCCAATACCACTTATCACCTAAAGCCCGCCCGAAATACCGTTTACCACGGAACTCAAATCCTTCACTGTTTAATTCATAACTCCTTCGGGTCTGCCTGTGTTAAGTCCTTCCTTTAAGAATCTGTGATGCGATATTTGTAATCTCTGTCATTGATCTGCGCGCTCGATCGACGATCCACGTTAAGTCGTCGATTGCAGTCGCATTTCTCTTAGGGTCATCTCCGATATACTCCGCTGGCCTCTCCCACTATGATATCCTGATCTAATCTGGGACGTTGATCTGTCCGATCCAATGGCTCTTGTGCAACGAGACTTCACGTTCTGCTTAGCTCTGCTTTCCGCCATTCTTAGTGTTTTTCTTCTGCGCTAGTGTTTTCCAATAGTTAATATATATGAAGACTTAGAATTAGAGGTTTGAT
Organism: Pinus taeda; assembly: GCA_000404065.3. Classification (NCBI taxonomy): domain Eukaryota; kingdom Viridiplantae; phylum Streptophyta; class Pinopsida; order Pinales; family Pinaceae; genus Pinus; species Pinus taeda. Next base: position 9,630 of record APFE030148378.1, read on the forward strand.
ACAAGATCCATTTTGGATCACTCATCCTTGTATGTCTCTTTTTGCTGCCCTTCCTTTGACTTGTGCACCTTAGCTTCGATACCATGTTGAAGAATCTGAGGCACAAGGTTAATGAGATTCTTCTTTTCATGATAACCATTAATTCTTAGCTTGCTAACATTAGTGTGTCATCTTTTATTCATTAAATAGCTACCATAACAAAGAGACAAGAACACAATAAGTTGGAATTCTGCAAGAGCCAAAACCTCTCCCTCTTGGAGAGGAAAACCCGCATAAAATTATTCTTATAGAGATTCCAATTAACGAACACCAAGACCATGACCCTTGACTAATCGAGTCACTCCAAGGCCAAGCCACCAATCCTCTTCTTCATACCATTGAGATCATTGTCGTCTCTACATCACTGAGACATCCATTACTACTGCAACATCACTGAGACATTCATGAGAGCAAGACTGCTGCACCATATCTCTATCTTTACTTAGTTCTTTGTTGATTACCGAGATCACCATTATGTAGATGAGTTTTCTATGATGAGACATGTATATAGATATATACATGTGACTGTTGCATCGAAGTCCTCATGTTAATCCTTCATGCTTATGATGACACCTTGATGTACATTAAGATCCTTCCTTTATATTGAGACTATGATCATCCTTGTTACCATGACTATGACAACATAGAGAACTTCATCGAGTATGTGCTTGTGTTCAGAGATTATGTGCATACACTACTATGATATTTATGCCAAGAGTGTGTACTCTTGTAATCTGCATCCGAGAGCTATAGACCCTTTCCTTAACCGAGATTCTATAATAAAGACTTCCTTCGAGATTCTTGTAACCTTTAACTTGGTCAAGATTTCTGAGATGAATGTGAGGGTATTCATTGTAGTTATCATTGTGACTGCACCTTACTGCCTTCTCCAAAGCCACAGAGTAATGCGAGATTCTACACCTCCAAAGTTGCAGAGATGTCTGAAAATATATGACTCCTATAATGCGGATCTCTATCCCGTACCCATATGAAGATCACCCTGTCATAATAATCCGAATTGGATCCTAAAGAACTCTCTAAGTTTTCATAATTCTGCAAAAGTCATGCCAAAGTTTCAAAGACTTACAAAGGTCGAGCTTATCAGAAATATCCTCGAACAGTTGTAATTTGTGAGCAGCGCCAAGCAACGAGGACCCTCGGTCAAGCGCGCCGACCGTTGGCCCATGGTAACGCCCGCTCCCATGAAACAAAAAAACGGGAAGCCTTCTTGAGAAAAGTACTTCGTACCATCCCCAAGTCAATGAGAAAGTGGAAGCCTTCAATAAGATCATGGAGACTCCACTTACCAAGGTATGTAATGTGCAATGTGATCATTGGGATCCAAGAATTCCCACAATCCTATGGGCTTATAGAACTACATGTAAGAAGTTAATCAGACAAACACCTTTCTGATTGATATAGGGGATGGAAATAGTTATGCTGGTGGAATTAGATCAGATAAGCAAATGAATGGAAAATGACCTAGATACCCTAGGGGCACAAACCATCCAAAAACTCAAAAAACTAAGTAAGGCAATCTCAAACCAATCAAGCAAACAAATCAAGCCAACAAAGAATTCTACCAAGGGAGAATAAAGGCAAACAAGCCAAGAATCAGAATCTATGAGGACAAGACACACTGGCAATGATTTAAGAGAAACCCTGATTTTAACCTATAGACATCAGTGCAACTGTCTAACTAGAAACATTATTACCTAGCCTACGCATTGTGCTATCTACATAGATGATGGATTCTAATGTAGTGGAAAGACGATTACCGGATTCACTGTAGCTGGAAGAAGGCTGAGCACTAGCCAAATTCCACCAGGAGGTGGACAAGGCCTAAGAAAAGGCATGGCATGATTGAACGATTAAGCAAAGATATTCCAGGTGGGAGATTTAGAATTTCTATATGATAGCAAGTTTCTAAGGCATGTAGATAAATTTAAAATGTAATGGATGGGGCCTTATATTATCCAACGTGTGAATGATGTTGCCATGGTGCAGTTAGGGAATTTAGATGGAATATCGCACGAGTAGTTTTTTAATGGCAGCAGACTGAAACTTTATAGGGACAACCAAGATCTTGCATACACTAGATAGGTGAAGTAGAAATCCATTCTATTAGTTGTAAAAATAAGGTAGAGTAATGATTCAATGTTAGGAAATTTAGAATAGGAGGGGAAAAATATTAGTAATTGGTTGTTCCATTTTAGGTTCAAATAAGTTGGAAGATACTGTAGAAGATTAGACAATGCGTAGTGTTGGGGGAATCTGCATCCGAAGTTGGTGGCTGACGGTGATGATGTGACTAGGTGGGTGGCACAGTGATTTCCACTGATAGGAGTCTAAGTCATATCAATCTGGTTGTGTCTAACGAAAAATGGTCACTAGAAACTAGACCAAGGAGAAGTTTAAGAGGCAGTTGACGAGCATGGTTTGGGAATATAACTTGTAATTATGAAGAAAGTCAGTGATGTACAGGGAAATTGCCAGCAAAAATATCACAATCATATCTAGGAAATGCAACCACCATTTCCACCTTTGGCAGATGGATATCTGTTGTAATGTCAGATCATGTGAGATTACAATTACATGAGAGAATAAAGGTTCAGGGGTGCAAAGTTGAATGGGTGGATGAATGCATGCGGGAGAACCTTACCAACTAGTTGATAAAGGGATCATAAACAAGGAGTAGGGAGAATAAATGAAGTTGTGAATTAAAGTAATGGGGACCAGAGAGAAGCTGAGAGAAGTAGTGGGAGTTGAGAAATAAAGTGATAGATAGGGAATTATGGTGGAAGGAATCTAGGTATTAGAAGAACTAAAGATGCACCTAAAATACCATCTATTCCTGCTGAAGGAAAGGGGTAAGCGACAAGAAAAAAACTTATCATCAAAAAAGAAAAGATATGAAACACCACAGGGGGATATAAGCTCAGATCCAAGTAGAAATGGTAGAACTGATGGCAGTTGTGGGCTGCAACGCTAAGCCAAGTATACAAAGCAATTCTCAGGGCCCCAGGTAGCAATGTTGACCTAAAGGATACAAATATACATGGCAAATGCCTTCTCTTCCACTGGGGGTGCTACACTGACAGAAAATTAGGAATTTCATGGAACACATCAAGTACTCTGATCATGATTTGTGTGAACCTAATCGACATCATATCCTTCAATATTATCTACAGAAGGTGTTGAATCTACACAATGTATCTGAGCTAAGATCCCAAGATTGGGCTTGAGGTTTGGAGACTACTGGAATTCTAAATTTGTTCCACATTCTGCACTTTGGATGAGGAGATGAAGTGATCTTTGTTACCAAGTGTCTGCTAAGTTATGTACATGATTTTTTTTTTAGCTCGACCAACTTGTGCCTGTCATGAGGATTGCATGCGATTAACGCTTTATACGAACAAGAGATCAACGCTACTGCTTGCATGCAAATCGATGTAATTCCACCACGATTAATGCTTCTCATGATGGTCAACGCTGTGACTAACGCCTCTCACAATGCCTGTCTTCTGTGTTATTTTGCTAAAACAACTAAGGGACCCACATGCATGCAAAAGGATGCAAGGCAACGATGGTTAACGAGGCTTTCTGTTGAGCGTTAAGGCGTTATAATGCCTCGTATACCATTGTAGGATGCGATAATGTTTAAAAACGATGAGAAAATATATGTTTCTCCTCTCACAGGGATTGCTGCTAATCCATTCTCCCTCACTCTGATGTAACCTCGAGATATGATACCAATTTGTTGGAAAGGTGGAGGATACAAAGCATGAATTCACACAAAACATGAGTTGCTACTCTTCTATTGATCACACAAAACATGATACTTACAATGAACCCGGTGAAGGGTATTTATCCTTTTTCAACTAACAACTTACCTAAAATATCTTGACATGCAACCACACACTAAAAGTCGTTTATCACTTAACTCGACTTGACTCAAAACTCAAAATTCAATTACTAAATCACTTAGTTAACTGACTCTCTATGTTTAGCCAACTGCACATGCGGGAGTAATTACAATTTCTAACAAGCATTAACTACCTTGCTGGGCACCATTCAATGCTATGTGACACTGAGTATGAACCGTCAGATTTGTAACAAAATTCTGGATGTGTATATACCCAACCCCACGTAGCATTGAATCAACTATCAGATCTACAACAAAATTTAAATCTAAATGTGCATATCCAACCACACTCAGTATTAATTGTTAGTCAGAGATAAGTTGATTAAATAAACTGTGAGAAGTTGAGAAGTCTCATAAATATATTTTTAGTACCAATCAAATTGTTTAATAAAGACGGTGTGAACTGTAACGTGGTATTGAATTTAAGGCCTTCAACCATATTTGAACTTTCCTTTATGAAGATTGAAAAACTAGAAACAATTGGTCGAATGTTATCACAATTCTGCTTGTTTTGAAGTGAAGAATTTACTGCGAAATGATTCAGAATTGTAACCCATATATATAATGCTATAGGGATATTAATGAGGAGGTAGTATATGTTACTTGTTGGATTTTTTACTTTCTTAAATTTCCTTGCATTATAATTATTCTTGGTACCATAGGGTTCCAGAACTTTTCCTGAGACTTCCTTGCATTGTTTTGCAATAAGCACTACTGTTTTTTATGATATGTTGAGATTATTTGATTCCTTGATTGTGACGGTATGGAATAGAAATCAAGAATTTTGAGAACATTGTCATGATATCCACCCGAGATGTGGCATTGTGCTCTCCTTCTAAAGTGATATTTTTGTAATGTATGTTGTGACTATATATCTTTGTAACCTTGTTGCAATGCTTCTTGTTGGAGTAGAACCTTGCTTTAGTTGACTTGATCCTTTATTCTTGACAAACCCCTTAACCTTACATTGATCACTTCTTGATGACTCATTGATCCGTAAATGGATACTAAATAAAGAAGAAAAGGTATTATAGACTCATGTGCAAGAATGCCTATATTATTTAGTGAAATGGATTGAAAAGATTGCGAATAATATAGACAATGAAAAATTAGAAAACATAACAGACACACATATCAACACAACAAATAATCAAGGAGTTCACCAGACTACTTGGCTACGTCTTCTAGTCCAGCTTTTAGTGTCGACCTCTATATTATGTCTTCAAGAACATAGTTTATAGGTGTGAACTCAATCAGAGCCATGACACAACAATAATGATATTACATAGGGATTCCACTCAAAAACCCTGAGTCTAAAGAGTGCACATACTCTCCTTCTTAGTGCCTCTGATCAACTGTTCATAGCTGTGTGTTTTCTCTGACTCACTGTCTCCCCTTTGTCTCTGAGAAACTGCTTTCTCTCTCTCTCTCTCTCTCTATCCCTCTTTTCTCTGCCATTGGATGGATTTTAAGCCTATCGGCGCTTGTCTGTTCATTTCCCTGTTCGGGCTCTCTGGCTCCCGGCTGTTTCCCTTCCTCTCTCTACTGAGCGTTAAACAATCATAATAATAACGCTCAGGCATTGAGGTCATCTTTTTACAAACGAAAAGGGCCATTGGCACGGGTGAAATCCCCAAGAATACACTTCTCTGTTTACACAGAGAAATACACAGGAAATACACTAAAATAGTGGAAAATCTGACCAAAACACCAAAGTCGGACTTCAAACAATATAAAGTCCACCCTATAATCCTCTCGGGTTTGCCTCATTTGCAATCACAAGTCGCATTGGCCACGAGTCATAATCCATTTGTATTCCACACCGTTGATCTGCCTTTAATCCGATGGTTTGCATCCAACCTAAGACATCAAGTAGTTTTCTTAATTTCCACCATTGGTCCATGATCTCCGATCCAATGGCTGACAGCGTTTTCGGGTGCCCTACTTGCACGGAGATTACCCGCCTGAAAAAGTGGTTTTCTCTCTCATGCAGCTTGCTACGTGTTGGCCAGTGTATGGAATCGGGTGAATCCCTTCCAATACCACTTATCACCTAAAGCCCGCCCGAAATACCGTTTACCACGGAACTCAAATCCTTCACTGTTTAATTCATAACTCCTTCGGGTCTGCCTGTGTTAAGTCCTTCCTTTAAGAATCTGTGATGCGATATTTGTAATCTCTGTCATTGATCTGCGCGCTCGATCGACGATCCACGTTAAGTCGTCGATTGCAGTCGCATTTCTCTTAGGGTCATCTCCGATATACTCCGCTGGCCTCTCCCACTATGATATCCTGATCTAATCTGGGACGTTGATCTGTCCGATCCAATGGCTCTTGTGCAACGAGACTTCACGTTCTGCTTAGCTCTGCTTTCCGCCATTCTTAGTGTTTTTCTTCTGCGCTAGTGTTTTCCAATAGTTAATATATATGAAGACTTAGAATTAGAGGTTTGATACAAGATCCATTTTGGATCACTCATCCTTGTATGTCTCTTTTTGCTGCCCTTCCTTTGACTTGTGCACCTTAGCTTCGATACCATGTTGAAGAATCTGAGGCACAAGGTTAATGAGATTCTTCTTTTCATGATAACCATTAATTCTTAGCTTGCTAACATTAGTGTGTCATCTTTTATTCATTAAATAGCTACCATAACAAAGAGACAAGAACACAATAAGTTGGAATTCTGCAAGAGCCAAAACCTCTCCCTCTTGGAGAGGAAAACCCGCATAAAATTATTCTTATAGAGATTCCAATTAACGAACACCAAGACCATGACCCTTGACTAATCGAGTCACTCCAAGGCCAAGCCACCAATCCTCTTCTTCATACCATTGAGATCATTGTCGTCTCTACATCACTGAGACATCCATTACTACTGCAACATCACTGAGACATTCATGAGAGCAAGACTGCTGCACCATATCTCTATCTTTACTTAGTTCTTTGTTGATTACCGAGATCACCATTATGTAGATGAGTTTTCTATGATGAGACATGTATATAGATATATACATGTGACTGTTGCATCGAAGTCCTCATGTTAATCCTTCATGCTTATGATGACACCTTGATGTACATTAAGATCCTTCCTTTATATTGAGACTATGATCATCCTTGTTACCATGACTATGACAACATAGAGAACTTCATCGAGTATGTGCTTGTGTTCAGAGATTATGTGCATACACTACTATGATATTTATGCCAAGAGTGTGTACTCTTGTAATCTGCATCCGAGAGCTATAGACCCTTTCCTTAACCGAGATTCTATAATAAAGACTTCCTTCGAGATTCTTGTAACCTTTAACTTGGTCAAGATTTCTGAGATGAATGTGAGGGTATTCATTGTAGTTATCATTGTGACTGCACCTTACTGCCTTCTCCAAAGCCACAGAGTAATGCGAGATTCTACACCTCCAAAGTTGCAGAGATGTCTGAAAATATATGACTCCTATAATGCGGATCTCTATCCCGTACCCATATGAAGATCACCCTGTCATAATAATCCGAATTGGATCCTAAAGAACTCTCTAAGTTTTCATAATTCTGCAAAAGTCATGCCAAAGTTTCAAAGACTTACAAAGGTCGAGCTTATCAGAAATATCCTCGAACAGTTGTAATTTGTGAGCAGCGCCAAGCAACGAGGACCCTCGGTCAAGCGCGCCGACCGTTGGCCCATGGTAACGCCCGCTCCCATGAAACAAAAAAACGGGAAGCCTTCTTGAGAAAAGTACTTCGTACCATCCCCAAGTCAATGAGAAAGTGGAAGCCTTCAATAAGATCATGGAGACTCCACTTACCAAGGTATGTAATGTGCAATGTGATCATTGGGATCCAAGAATTCCCACAATCCTATGGGCTTATAGAACTACATGTAAGAAGTTAATCAGACAAACACCTTTCTGATTGATATAGGGGATGGAAATAGTTATGCTGGTGGAATTAGATCAGATAAGCAAATGAATGGAAAATGACCTAGATACCCTAGGGGCACAAACCATCCAAAAACTCAAAAAACTAAGTAAGGCAATCTCAAACCAATCAAGCAAACAAATCAAGCCAACAAAGAATTCTACCAAGGGAGAATAAAGGCAAACAAGCCAAGAATCAGAATCTATGAGGACAAGACACACTGGCAATGATTTAAGAGAAACCCTGATTTTAACCTATAGACATCAGTGCAACTGTCTAACTAGAAACATTATTACCTAGCCTACGCATTGTGCTATCTACATAGATGATGGATTCTAATGTAGTGGAAAGACGATTACCGGATTCACTGTAGCTGGAAGAAGGCTGAGCACTAGCCAAATTCCACCAGGAGGTGGACAAGGCCTAAGAAAAGGCATGGCATGATTGAACGATTAAGCAAAGATATTCCAGGTGGGAGATTTAGAATTTCTATATGATAGCAAGTTTCTAAGGCATGTAGATAAATTTAAAATGTAATGGATGGGGCCTTATATTATCCAACGTGTGAATGATGTTGCCATGGTGCAGTTAGGGAATTTAGATGGAATATCGCACGAGTAGTTTTTTAATGGCAGCAGACTGAAACTTTATAGGGACAACCAAGATCTTGCATACACTAGATAGGTGAAGTAGAAATCCATTCTATTAGTTGTAAAAATAAGGTAGAGTAATGATTCAATGTTAGGAAATTTAGAATAGGAGGGGAAAAATATTAGTAATTGGTTGTTCCATTTTAGGTTCAAATAAGTTGGAAGATACTGTAGAAGATTAGACAATGCGTAGTGTTGGGGGAATCTGCATCCGAAGTTGGTGGCTGACGGTGATGATGTGACTAGGTGGGTGGCACAGTGATTTCCACTGATAGGAGTCTAAGTCATATCAATCTGGTTGTGTCTAACGAAAAATGGTCACTAGAAACTAGACCAAGGAGAAGTTTAAGAGGCAGTTGACGAGCATGGTTTGGGAATATAACTTGTAATTATGAAGAAAGTCAGTGATGTACAGGGAAATTGCCAGCAAAAATATCACAATCATATCTAGGAAATGCAACCACCATTTCCACCTTTGGCAGATGGATATCTGTTGTAATGTCAGATCATGTGAGATTACAATTACATGAGAGAATAAAGGTTCAGGGGTGCAAAGTTGAATGGGTGGATGAATGCATGCGGGAGAACCTTACCAACTAGTTGATAAAGGGATCATAAACAAGGAGTAGGGAGAATAAATGAAGTTGTGAATTAAAGTAATGGGGACCAGAGAGAAGCTGAGAGAAGTAGTGGGAGTTGAGAAATAAAGTGATAGATAGGGAATTATGGTGGAAGGAATCTAGGTATTAGAAGAACTAAAGATGCACCTAAAATACCATCTATTCCTGCTGAAGGAAAGGGGTAAGCGACAAGAAAAAAACTTATCATCAAAAAAGAAAAGATATGAAACACCACAGGGGGATATAAGCTCAGATCCAAGTAGAAATGGTAGAACTGATGGCAGTTGTGGGCTGCAACGCTAAGCCAAGTATACAAAGCAATTCTCAGGGCCCCAGGTAGCAATGTTGACCTAAAGGATACAAATATACATGGCAAATGCCTTCTCTTCCACTGGGGGTGCTACACTGACAGAAAATTAGGAATTTCATGGAACACATCAAGTACTCTGATCATGATTTGTGTGAACCTAATCGACATCATATCCTTCAATATTATCTACAGAAGGTGTTGAATCTACACAATGTATCTGAGCTAAGATCCCAAGATTGGGCTTGAGGTTTGGAGACTACTGGAATTCTAAATTTGTTCCACATTCTGCACTTTGGATGAGGAGATGAAGTGATCTTTGTTACCAAGTGTCTGCTAAGTTATGTACATGATTTTTTTTTTAGCTCGACCAACTTGTGCCTGTCATGAGGATTGCATGCGATTAACGCTTTATACGAACAAGAGATCAACGCTACTGCTTGCATGCAAATCGATGTAATTCCACCACGATTAATGCTTCTCATGATGGTCAACGCTGTGACTAACGCCTCTCACAATGCCTGTCTTCTGTGTTATTTTGCTAAAACAACTAAGGGACCCACATGCATGCAAAAGGATGCAAGGCAACGATGGTTAACGAGGCTTTCTGTTGAGCGTTAAGGCGTTATAATGCCTCGTATACCATTGTAGGATGCGATAATGTTTAAAAACGATGAGAAAATATATGTTTCTCCTCTCACAGGGATTGCTGCTAATCCATTCTCCCTCACTCTGATGTAACCTCGAGATATGATACCAATTTGTTGGAAAGGTGGAGGATACAAAGCATGAATTCACACAAAACATGAGTTGCTACTCTTCTATTGATCACACAAAACATGATACTTACAATGAACCCGGTGAAGGGTATTTATCCTTTTTCAACTAACAACTTACCTAAAATATCTTGACATGCAACCACACACTAAAAGTCGTTTATCACTTAACTCGACTTGACTCAAAACTCAAAATTCAATTACTAAATCACTTAGTTAACTGACTCTCTATGTTTAGCCAACTGCACATGCGGGAGTAATTACAATTTCTAACAAGCATTAACTACCTTGCTGGGCACCATTCAATGCTATGTGACACTGAGTATGAACCGTCAGATTTGTAACAAAATTCTGGATGTGTATATACCCAACCCCACGTAGCATTGAATCAACTATCAGATCTACAACAAAATTTAAATCTAAATGTGCATATCCAACCACACTCAGTATTAATTGTTAGTCAGAGATAAGTTGATTAAATAAACTGTGAGAAGTTGAGAAGTCTCATAAATATATTTTTAGTACCAATCAAATTGTTTAATAAAGACGGTGTGAACTGTAACGTGGTATTGAATTTAAGGCCTTCAACCATATTTGAACTTTCCTTTATGAAGATTGAAAAACTAGAAACAATTGGTCGAATGTTATCACAATTCTGCTTGTTTTGAAGTGAAGAATTTACTGCGAAATGATTCAGAATTGTAACCCATATATATAATGCTATAGGGATATTAATGAGGAGGTAGTATATGTTACTTGTTGGATTTTTTACTTTCTTAAATTTCCTTGCATTATAATTATTCTTGGTACCATAGGGTTCCAGAACTTTTCCTGAGACTTCCTTGCATTGTTTTGCAATAAGCACTACTGTTTTTTATGATATGTTGAGATTATTTGATTCCTTGATTGTGACGGTATGGAATAGAAATCAAGAATTTTGAGAACATTGTCATGATATCCACCCGAGATGTGGCATTGTGCTCTCCTTCTAAAGTGATATTTTTGTAATGTATGTTGTGACTATATATCTTTGTAACCTTGTTGCAATGCTTCTTGTTGGAGTAGAACCTTGCTTTAGTTGACTTGATCCTTTATTCTTGACAAACCCCTTAACCTTACATTGATCACTTCTTGATGACTCATTGATCCGTAAATGGATACTAAATAAAGAAGAAAAGGTATTATAGACTCATGTGCAAGAATGCCTATATTATTTAGTGAAATGGATTGAAAAGATTGCGAATAATATAGACAATGAAAAATTAGAAAACATAACAGACACACATATCAACACAACAAATAATCAAGGAGTTCACCAGACTACTTGGCTACGTCTTCTAGTCCAGCTTTTAGTGTCGACCTCTATATTATGTCTTCAAGAACATAGTTTATAGGTGTGAACTCAATCAGAGCCATGACACAACAATAATGATATTACATAGGGATTCCACTCAAAAACCCTGAGTCTAAAGAGTGCACATACTCTCCTTCTTAGTGCCTCTGATCAACTGTTCATAGCTGTGTGTTTTCTCTGACTCACTGTCTCCCCTTTGTCTCTGAGAAACTGCTTTCTCTCTCTCTCTCTCTCCTCTCTCTATCCCTCTTTTCTCTGCCATTGGATGGATTTTAAGCCTATCGGCGCTTGTCTGTTCATTTCCCTGTTCGGGCTCTCTGGCTCCCGGCTGTTTCCCTTCCTCTCTCTACTGAGCGTTAAACAATCATAATAATAACGCTCAGGCATTGAGGTCATCTTTTTACAAACGAAAAGGGCCATTGGCACGGGTGAAATCCCCAAGAATACACTTCTCTGTTTACACAGAGAAATACACAGGAAATACACTAAAATAGTGGAAAATCTGACCAAAACACCAAAGTCGGACTTCAAACAATATAAAGTCCACCCTATAATCCTCTCGGGTTTGCCTCATTTGCAATCACAAGTCGCATTGGCCACGAGTCATAATCCATTTGTATTCCACACCGTTGATCTGCCTTTAATCCGATGGTTTGCATCCAACCTAAGACATCAAGTAGTTTTCTTAATTTCCACCATTGGTCCATGATCTCCGATCCAATGGCTGACAGCGTTTTCGGGTGCCCTACTTGCACGGAGATTACCCGCCTGAAAAAGTGGTTTTCTCTCTCATGCAGCTTGCTACGTGTTGGCCAGTGTATGGAATCGGGTGAATCCCTTCCAATACCACTTATCACCTAAAGCCCGCCCGAAATACCGTTTACCACGGAACTCAAATCCTTCACTGTTTAATTCATAACTCCTTCGGGTCTGCCTGTGTTAAGTCCTTCCTTTAAGAATCTGTGATGCGATATTTGTAATCTCTGTCATTGATCTGCGCGCTCGATCGACGATCCACGTTAAGTCGTCGATTGCAGTCGCATTTCTCTTAGGGTCATCTCCGATATACTCCGCTGGCCTCTCCCACTATGATATCCTGATCTAATCTGGGACGTTGATCTGTCCGATCCAATGGCTCTTGTGCAACGAGACTTCACGTTCTGCTTAGCTCTGCTTTCCGCCATTCTTAGTGTTTTTCTTCTGCGCTAGTGTTTTCCAATAGTTAATATATATGAAGACTTAGAATTAGAGGTTTGATACAAGATCCATTTTGGATCACTCATCCTTGTATGTCTCTTTTTGCTGCCCTTCCTTTGACTTGTGCACCTTAGCTTCGATACCATGTTGAAGAATCTGAGGCACAAGGTTAATGAGATTCTTCTTTTCATGATAACCATTAATTCTTAGCTTGCTAACATTAGTGTGTCATCTTTTATTCATTAAATAGCTACCATAACAAAGAGACAAGAACACAATAAGTTGGAATTCTGCAAGAGCCAAAACCTCTCCCTCTTGGAGAGGAAAACCCGCATAAAATTATTCTTATAGAGATTCCAATTAACGAACACCAAGACCATGACCCTTGACTAATCGAGTCACTCCAAGGCCAAGCCACCAATCCTCTTCTTCATACCATTGAGATCATTGTCGTCTCTACATCACTGAGACATCCATTACTACTGCAACATCACTGAGACATTCATGAGAGCAAGACTGCTGCACCATATCTCTATCTTTACTTAGTTCTTTGTTGATTACCGAGATCACCATTATGTAGATGAGTTTTCTATGATGAGACATGTATATAGATATATACATGTGACTGTTGCATCGAAGTCCTCATGTTAATCCTTCATGCTTATGATGACACCTTGATGTACATTAAGATCCTTCCTTTATATTGAGACTATGATCATCCTTGTTACCATGACTATGACAACATAGAGAACTTCATCGAGTATGTGCTTGTGTTCAGAGATTATGTGCATACACTACTATGATATTTATGCCAAGAGTGTGTACTCTTGTAATCTGCATCCGAGAGCTATAGACCCTTTCCTTAACCGAGATTCTATAATAAAGACTTCCTTCGAGATTCTTGTAACCTTTAACTTGGTCAAGATTTCTGAGATGAATGTGAGGGTATTCATTG
>APFE030148386.1:0-13675 GCA_000404065.3 Pinus taeda
ATGGAAGTGTTGTTTCCCCTAGTCTTCCACAACCTATAAGGTTGACACCACAAAAATTGGAAGAAAAAAGAGCAAAAGGGCATTGTTATAGTTGTGATAACAAATACACTAAAGGTCATAAGTGTGCTGAGAAGAAATTATTCTACATAGATTGTGAAAAGGAAGAAGAAAAGGAGCAAGAAAGGTCAAAAGAAGAGGATATACTTGAGGAACAAAGCCTAGATGAAGAACAAATGAATCTGACCATATCTTGTAATGCATTGGCGGGAATTACCACTCCTGAAACCATCAAGATAGAAGGACAAATCAAGAAGAAAAAGGTAAAAGTGTTGATTGATTCAGGAAGTGCTCCCAATTTTATTCAATGTAAGGTAGCAAAAGAAATGAATTGCTTCTTATATCCAGCACCAGAGTGTCAAGTGATGGTTGCAAATGGAGGGACAATAAATTTCTCTGGAAAGTCCCATAATATCAAGCTATCCATGGGAGAATATGTATTGACTAGCCCAATGCTCTCCATTCCTATGGGAGGTGTTACGCAGTAATTTGTCATTGTCGGTCACCGTCCCTGTTACCCTTGTTTTCGTACATTGGAGGAAACATTTATGGACCTGTGACCAATGACACAACTTAAAAACACTTGCATTGGATTCTCGTGAGCATGAACTTCAAATTCCCTGAAGACACCTTTTGCAGATTATCCCTAAAAAGTGCCTTTTTTCCATTAGCGCGGGTGTACAGTGTCTTACCCACGCCAATGACTCAGTTCCTCAAAAGAGGGCGTGTCCATAGACGCTCTGTCATAGAGCAAAGCCCGCGCCACCTAAATTTGGTTATGATTTTTAGCCAGCGCGCACTCATATGTTTTTTCCTCTTTGTTCATGGAGTTGTCTGAGGGAAAAATCTCATGGAAGTGGTCGAGTGTCATCTTTTTATCCATGACAACCAAGTTCAGTGGCTATTCAGGGATAATGCTAAATCTTCGATAGGTTTCCTGATACAATGCATACTCCTTCCTCCTCCATCTATAAATGACTGTCCCCCTGCATTAAACCAACTAGTTTTGCTAGAGCTATTGTGAGTGTTGAGATTATGCTGGAGTGATAGTGACAATTGAGAACTATAGAGGGGTTATGCTGCCAAAATATTGAGAGAGAAGAGGTCACTTTGCAAGGTGTATTTAGCTGTTTGCCCAGTCAGAGGAGGTTCAACGTCAGAACCTTTGGTTGTAATCTTTCTCTGTTTCTACTTATTAATAGACGACTATCATTATGGTTCCACTCATGTGTCTTTTAAATGGTATTTGAGTTGTATCTTTTTTGACCGATATATAATTGCATATACTGGATCTTACGCTTGTGTTTGTATCATTCTTTGCGTGTGCAGGTGTCTTTTCACGAGGAGCGTGGGGATTGTGACCGGCCAAAGCAAAGGAACGGGAGCGACGTTTCTTCTACAACAACTAGCGTTGGATTTCAGGTAGATCATCATGATCGATCTCTGATTTATGCAATTAGGAACCTGCTTGTAGCGTTGTGTGATTGTTGCTAGACCCATGTTGGGCTAGTGGGATCGCCTCTGTCCGCAGAGGGGATTTACCAGTTCAACGATTTGGCGACTCCACTGGGGAGAAGCTTGTTGTTTGTTTTTGTGTTGTATGATTTGTAAATTGTAGACGGAGCCTGAAGAGCGACCAGATAGCCTTCGAAACACTATTGCCATGCAATAGTGAAGTAGATCAATGCCACTTCAGTCAATCTCTGGTTTAGTTTACAAAATGAACAATTTCAACCTTGCCTTGCATGTCAAATTTTCTCTTGTTTATTGGCCTGAATAGCTTTCTGGGTTGAAGTTCTTTCTGTTTCTTGCTTGCTGCCCTTTTTAGATACTGTAAACCAAGCCTGGAACTACCTGTTTCGTTTTTTTTACCTGGAAAACTTTATTAGCGTGGTTTTTATTCTAACAGTCGTGTTGGTTGGCACCTGTTTCTCTTAGACAAACTGCGCCAATCTCTGTATAGCGTGAGTTGTAGTCTGACAGTCGCACCAGACTGGTTAATTTTCTCAGTTAGCTTGTTTGTCAGCCTTTTAAGCTTGGATCTGTGTCTTTTTGCTTCTTTTACACCTCCTGGAAGTTTGTTAGACTGTTATCTGACTCGTTGTTCTTTCCATCCTTCAGTTGTTTGCCTTTTTCCATCGATTTTATATCTTAGCCTTTGTGTCTTTACTTATCGAGCCTTCTGTCGGTTTTATGATTTGCTGATTGAGTCGGTTTATTGGTTGTTTTCCACATTCCTCTGGTAGTTGTACAAGTTTTGCATTATATGCAGCAAGTACCTCACTTTTATCTTGTCGATTTCTTGCCTGACTTCATTGGGACTTAGATTACATAGTTCTTTGAAGATCTTGGTTTTTTTCTTTGCTTTGGTAGGTCATTTTTCATGTTTCAAATCTGATTCTAGATTCCTTTTGTGCATGTCTCTCGAAATCTGTTAAGTGCATCATACTATTTTCAAAGAAAAGAAAAAAAAAAAATTGCTTTTCATTAATTAGCATTTTGTGTTAATTTTTGCTTTTAAAAAAGAAAAAGAAAAATATTTTCCTTTCTTGTTATTAGCTGCGTTAGAATCTTTGTGATCATTTTGTTTGTATGAAAATCTCAACTCTTCTGTAGATAGAATTCATTCAAAGAAACGATACAATGTTCACATATAGTTGCATTTAGGAAATTTCAAGAGACCACATACGGTAAGACCGAAAACTGAAACTTAATTAAAGATAAATCGTAAAATGAATTCAATGAACCTAACAACGCATTGAAACTTAACGCTCACATTCTAGAGGTCTAGGTTAGAGACGTGTTTCGGCGTCTTTAAACCTGGTAGTTTATCGTTGAGTGGTTGGGTGATTCCTCCACGGTGAAACGGCAGGTTCCAGTACGGATTGTGCTCCCACGTACCGTCGAGTATATATTGGGAGACCCCTATAGGCTTGCAACCTTTGATCCATAGGAAGCTGAGTCTGCCGCCCTACAAACCGTAATGCATTGAACACAGCATTCGGGAAGATTGACTGCCATACGTAAAGTCCTTGGTGTTCTTTTGATCGCTAAAGTGTATATAGCAGTTTTACGGATTGTTTGGCAAACCCTTTTTACCTAGTTTTCCAGAGTAGTCGCTTTTGATCCTTTTCAGACTCTCTAAAAGAAAAGGTGTAAGTGAGCAGCTTGTCACTTCGTGCTCATTAAACAATCGAAGGAGACTAGAGTCATCTTTTCGTCCTTTTCTCGACTCTTTAAAAATGAAAAGGTCAAGTCAAGTGTCTTAAAATTTATTTAGCCACGATCACACAACCCGGTTAATTTTGTTTGCGTTAGTCTGCGTAGGGACTGGTTTCGCTAGTTTCCCTAGGTTTTTGTGAACTTTCATCCTGGCGGAGCTACCAATCTCGTCTTCCGAGAGTCCGGTTGTGAGTCAAATTCTCCCTATTGTTCCAAGCATACAACCGATCAGCTCTCGTGCTCCAGGCGACGAGGATTACCAGTTTTATACAAACCCCATTTGGGAACCTTCTCAAAACGGTATCCCTTTTTGGGAATATACTTCTCCTCGAAAACCTTTTCCTTCCGACATGGAAAATCCCTCACCTACTACTATTGACGAATCCGGCATGCCAGGGGACAAAATCCCCAGCACAATGGAGTTTACACATGTTAGTAGGGCTGCTACTACCGGGGGACTGCCTCTTGGTTATAGAGCATTGCGTGATTTCATATCATCTCCTTTTCCGACCTCCATTTGGTCACCACCCGTCTTTTCCAATACAGAGCCTTCGACTCCACCACCTCGCAGTACAATTGTTACTTCGGTGACAACCCCTCCAATTATATCTGTGGCTTCTTCGACGCCTATTTTTAGCCGACCTTCGTCCTCTTTATTTGCAGGCTTTGATCCTACATCTAATGTCTCACTTGGGGGGTAGTATGATCAGTATCTACCACCCTTTGGTACTGGGACGGGTCAGCTATCAGTTGGAGAGCTTTCGGTTTCGCTATCCATAGATTGGGGTTCTACCTCTTACCATGGTGGTCAAGCGTCGTATGCTCAACTTGAAAAACCACACCAGCAAAATCAACAAGGACAATCCTTCCAAGGAAATCCTTTTACTTCTAGTGGTCCCTTCTTTACTCCTCATACACAACCTGCTGGTAACCCAGGCCACCCTTCCATTCAACAAGCTCAACCTGGTCTACAACAAGGTTCTCATACTGGGCAAACTGGTCAATCGTTTGTTAATCCGAATCAACCTAACGTCCAGTATACCCAAGTTTTCGGCCAAGCGGCCCAAACAATTGGTCAACCAACTGTCCAGTATACTCAGTCTTCTGGACAAACTGGTCATCCTCAAACCCAACCATCTGGTATGGGAGGACAACCCTTTGCTACACATTAGCAGGGAGGCCAACCTCAGTATCAGCAGGGAAGCCAACCTCAGTATCAGCAGGGAGGCCAACCTCAGCATCAGCAGGTAGGCCAAACTCAGTATTAGCAGGCGGGCCAACCTCAATACCAGCAAGGTTATCCTTTCACTCAGATAGCCCAAGGTTATCCATCTACTGGCGCTGCTCAACCTGGCACCTAGACCCAAGTTGGATCCCAAAATCTGTCTGGTTCTCAAATGCAGGCTGGAGGTCAATCTCAAACGTTTCATCAAACTCAGGCTGGGACTCAAACTCAATTTGGGGTCCCACTGCATTACGGTTATCAGCAACCCCAAGGCCAACCTCTGTTTGCTCCTTACCAAAATTATCAACAGCCACATGCTACTTCTGCAGCATCGTTTGGTAACCCATATGCTGGGGGGCAAAACGCTAACCCCTATGCCCAGCATACTATGGGGGCAAATCCATCAGGGCAAGGTCCTTGGGGGCCACCTCCACCTGGTTGGAACCCGGGTGTCCCATCTTTCCAGTAGCCTCAGATGTCATTTAATCCTCAATTACCATTTTTAGCAACTCTCGAATTACCGGATGTGTCAAAATTGACTAATGATCCTATCCTTCATAATCCTTACTGGCCTCCGGTTCCCACCAAGATTCCTGGTGATTTCCCGAAATTTGATGGCAAAGCTAATGAAGATCCGCAAGCTCATGTCATGACTTATCATCTATGGTGCTCATCTAATTCATGGCTTGATGATTCGATTCGGCTTCGCCTTTTTCAAAGGACTCTCACTGGCTCTGCCGCTAAATGGTATATTGAGCTAAATCGCGGATCCTTTCAGGATTTCAACTCATTGGCTATGGCATTCCTTACGCATTTTTAGTTGCCCATTCATTATGAAATGGGCACGCACCTCCTCACGTCTTTACAACAATCAACTGCTACGCACATCTCTGATCACATCCGTGAATGGAGACGGCGTAGACGAATGATTAAATTTTGGATTCCCGACCAGCTTCTTACGGATTGGTTCACGACTTCGTTCGTCCCTCCAATAGCTCGGGATATTGCAATGGGAGCATGTGTTACTGAAGAGTAAGCTATCGCGCGTGCTCAATACCTTGACTTAGTTTATTCTCAGTCAGGTACATTAAATGATTATTTGCCTGATGCCCCTAGACCTGGAACATCTAAAGCCCTACCAACACCTACAGTTGACGGCATTATCGGGTCTGTGAGTTCATCCTCCAAGAAAAATTCTGCAAACCCTGGGAAGCAGAAATCAAATGCTCCAAATGAAAACACTTCCCAGGTTACACCTCCTTCTAAATCTACCTCCGAGGTTAATGCCGTTCAGTCAACCAAGATTGACACAACCTCGAAATCAAAGAAGAAAGAGAAAGGGAAAAACAAGTCGGAACAACCTAAGCAGGAACAACCTAAACCTCAATCTGAGGAGAGTGCCAAACGCAAACCCAAGTATCCTTGTCTTATCTGTGATGAGGATCACTATACCAAGGACTGCCCCCGGCGGTCTGAAGTTAGTCGTTTGTTAAAAGGAGCTCCTGGGGTTCCTGCGGTGCTTAAAGAACCCTTTCCTTCACAGCAAACCCAAATGGTCGTTGACCCCTCTCAACCTCCCTCTTCCTTCGGTTCCCAAGTGTTTATGGCGGGTACGGTCCCTGTTAACATCAGTACTCGAACAAAAGATTATCCATCTGCCGGCAAGGAGCCTGAGGTTCCCTCCAGTGCTCCTCCATTTAGTTCAAGCCCTCTCCACATCGAGAGACCTAGTGCTGAAGTGCCTGTTCGACCCCCTCCAAAAGGAGTACTCCGGAAATCTTCTTACAACCCAAATGCCCGTGCTGCTCAGCACTATAATATCGTTGAGGATTTAGCCCAGACTCCGTCGGCTATGTCCGCTTTAGAAGTTCTCTAGAGCTGCCCCTCTCAGAGGAAGTCCTTTCTATCCGCTATCGGCGGCATAGATCCGGCAGATTCGGATTTGATTACGTTAGATTTAGACCGCCATACTCAGAGACTGCCTCCCCAAATTGCCTTTCTCATACAGGTTGTCATTGATAAGAAAACTATTCATCGCACAGTCATTGATGAAGGTGCTTCAACTTGCATCATGTCTGTTGCCTGTTGGAAAGCTATTGGTTCTCCAACGTTGAGTCAGTCTCCCACAACCTTGGAAGCTTTCGATGGAAGGGCCTCCCGTCCTTATGGTATTCTCCCACGTTTACCCATTTATTTGGAAGGAAAAACGGTCGAGATGGAATTTGAAGTCGTTGACGCTACTCTAATGTACAACCTCCTTCTCGGACGCAGCTGGATTTACGCGATGCAAGTCGTTGCTTCATCCTACTTTTGTATCATTCGCTTCCCTCACCAAGGGAAGATTATTACGGTCGACCAGCTGAATTTTTTCGCTTCCTCTTCGGAAGGAACCATTCCTTTTGTGGAGCATACCACCAAATCATTTGAGAGTCTCGGCCACGGACTTTTTAAAGATCCTGCCCTTATGGGCGTTTTTCCAGCCTCACCTCCCAATGTCGCTTCCGTCAATATGATCTCTACTTGTCTCGATCCATGGGTTGCTCCTCCCATCGACCAAGTAGATTCATGGGGCGACAGGATGCCGTTGAGTCCAGCCGAACTCAACTATGCTGAAATCGTAGCTGCATCGGCTTCTGATCTTGCTCTTTCAAGCAAAATTTTTCACACGCTCGCTCCATCCCTAGGGATTGTAGATCAAACTTCTTCGGATCCTTTACACAAAATATTCTCTTCCGATGAAGCCATTATAGAGACCATGTCTCTTGAGGAACCTCCTTGGCACGATACCCATCATCGTTCCTCGTTGCTCTCCATCCCTCAGGTTGAGCCAACTCCTATTCAACGGTTTGCTCCTTGTTCCCCATTCCCATTCCTTCAGTCACCTGTTCACGTTTACCAAACTTCTTCTAAAGGTAATATGGCGAACATCACGCAAACCCAACCCATCGACATCTCTATCAAACCCGGGATTGTCGAACATGTTCATATCGGAGTCACTTGTACTCCGGAGGAGATTCAACTTTATTCGAAACTTTTTCGCGAATTTCACGATGTTTTTGCTTGGTCTTACGAAGAAATGCCCGGCATTGATCCTAGCATAGTGGTGCATGAAATCATCACGTACCCCGGTGCTAAGCCTGTTCACCAACGTTTACGTCAAGTACACCCTCGAAAGGCTGCAGCAATCAAGGCCGAAGTAGAAAAACTTCTTAAAGCTGGTTTTATTTATCCTATCCCGCTCACAGATTGGGTTTCCAATATTGTACCTGTCACTAAGAAACAGGGAACTATCCGCGTTTGTGTTGATTATCGTGATATAAATCGGGCCTGTCCAAAAGATAATTTCCCCACACCATTCATTGACCAGATTATTGACGAGTGTGCGGGAAGCGAGATGTACTCTTTTATGGACGGCTTCTCTGGTTACAACCAGATTAATATTTCTCCCGCTGATCAACACAAGACTGCTTTTATCTTTCCGTGGGATACCTTTGCTTATAAGAAGCTCCCTTTCGGTCTCAAAAATGCCGGCGCTACCTTCCAACGTGCAATGTCCTACGCTTTTCATGATATCTGACACATTGTACAGCCTTACCTGGATGATATTCCAGCTCATTCGGCTAAGCGTAAAGACCACCCTGCTCATCTTCGCGAAATATTTCTTCCCTGTCGACACTACAACATCAGGCTTAATCCTCATAAGTGTGTCTTCTGCGTAGAAACGGGTCGACTTCTCGGATTTGTCGTCTCCCATGAGGGCATCCACCTGGATCCCCTCAATTTGTCGTCTCCCATGAGGGCATCCGCCTGGATCCCCTCAAAGTCGAAGCTATAGTGAATCTCCCTCCCCCTGCTAACTTACAACAACTGCAAAGTCTGCAAGGAAAAGCGAACTTTTTACGTCGTTTTGTCCCGAACTACGCCGAAGTGGCTAAAGGCTTTACGCGACTACTTAAAAAGGATGTCCCTTTTCATTGGGATGTGGTGGCTCAAGAGTCTTTTGAGCATCTCAAGGGTCTCCTTGTCTCTGCTCCATTGCTTCGCCCTCCAAATTATCATCGTGACTACATCCTATATTTAGCCGCTGCCGACACCACCATTGGTATGGTTCTCATCCAAACTAACGACGATGACACTGAGCATGTCATTTATTATCTCAGTCGAAACCTCCTTGATACGGAAACTCGATATGCACATGTCGAGAAGTTGGCGTTAGCCGCTGTCTGCGCTGTCCAACGTTTCCGCCACTATATTCTGCTGTGCACTACTACAGTGATTTCTGATTGCAACCCCATGACATATATCTTGTCACGCCAGTTGCTGGAGGGAAAATACTCTAAGTGGATCGTCATCCTCCAAGAGTTTGACTTGGAGTTCGCTTCCGCCAAGTCTAAGAAATCGCTGGTTTTCGCTGAGTTAATTTGCTCTTTGCCATCTTCTTCTTCGCCATCTCACACGGAAGATCACATCTCGGATGAGACCTTGCTTCTTATCAGCACCCTCGACCCCCGGTATGGTGACATTCTTACGTATTTGCAAACGTCCTCCTTCCGCTCAGGCACTTCCAAAGACGCTCGACGAAGGATTCGACATCAATCCCAACCATATCGGATCATTGGGGATACTTTATATCGCCTCGGCACTGACTCTGTTCTCCACCGTTGTCTTACTCACGAGGAAGCTGAGAGAGTCCTGAATGACTGCCACTCAGGTGCTTGTGGCGGTCACATGTCTGGCTATGCTACTGCTCAGAAAATTCTCCGTGCTGGCTACTTTTGGCCTTCCATCTTCAAGGATTGCATTCTTACAGTCTGTTCCTGTCACGAGTGCCAAATTTTCCAACGGAAGATGCGGGCACCCGCTACTCCTTTGCACCTTGTTGTTACCGTCGGCCCTTTTGCCAAATGGGGCATTGATTATGTCACCTGTAACCCTCGCTCGGCCGGGGGACATGGGTTCATCATCGTTGCCGTTGATTATTTTACTAAATGGGCCGAGGCGATGCCTACACTGAATGAGGACGGTCACATAGCGGCGCAATTTTTGTTTAATCATGTTATTTCGCGATTCAGCATCCCTCAAGCCATCGTCACTGATCACGGAAAGCATTTCCGGAATCATATGATGACAGAACTGACAACCCAGCTGGGCTTAAAGCACGATAGTTCTACTCCGTACTACCCTCAGTCCATGGCCAAGTTGAAGCGATCAAACAAAATCTTGGTTACAATGCTTCAACGCACCGTTGGCGTGCACAAGTCTAACTGGCATCTGATGTTGTTCCCTGCTTTGTGGGCATATCGAACTTCCGTGAAGGATGCCACTGGTTTCACTCCATTTCAACTAGTCTATGGACTAGAGGCTACCCTTCCGATCGAGTGTGAAATCCCTTCATTAAAATTAGCCGTCGAGCTACTTCCTAACACTACCCATTAGAAGAACGCCTCCTTTACCTGGAGCGTTTAGATGAGACTCGTCGCTTAGCTAATCTGGCCATTGAAACGCAAAAGAGGCGAGTCAAATCTCACTTTGACCAGGCTGTTCGTCCACGTTCCTTCAATGAGGGAGACTTAGTTCTCCTATATGATCAGGCAAACGAGAAGTTAGGACCAGGAAAGCTTGAATCCATGTGGCTAGGCCCTTATATTGTCAAGAAAGTTTTAGACAAAGGAGCCTATGAGTTAATAGATTATGAAGGGAATCCTCTCGCACAGCCTCGTAATGGGCTGTATTTGAAAAAGTACTATGCGTGATGCTAGTACACTTCTTTTTGTATATACATGTACTCTAGCAAGTGTGTTGTGTATGTGTGTTAGAATTTTTTATAGACTCGATTTTCACTTGTCGCTTATTGTGTTTTCTGCTTCTTGTGCAGATGTCTAATACGCCTTGTATTGGTTTCGCTGATGGTGCCTGTCACAGTACTCGTAACTTATCTTCTGCGGCATGGGTGATCTATGATCCTCATGGTGAGCTGATAGATCTTCAAGGTGTCTATTTGGGTTGTACCACGAATAATGTTGCCGAATATTGTGCCGTAATCGAGCTCCTTACTGAAGCAATTAATCTTGGTATTCGGGCATTAGTGGTAAACCTGGATTCTCAGCTTGTCGTCCACCAGCTCAATAGGCGTTATTCCGTCAGAGACCATCAATATTTTAAGGTTGTATTTACATGTAAGATTGTTAGAAAGGAATTTTGAATTTATTACATATCAACATATTCCACGACAATTGAACACATTATCTGATGAATTGGCTAATCATGTATTAGATAGACATTTGCGAAATTTGTAAATAATACATCATACAAGCAAGCACATGAAAACACAATAAGAAACCATAATCATATGTATATATATATATATATATATATATTATTATATATATATATGTGTGTGTGTGTGTGTGTGTGAGTCAAAATATTCGCGCCCCGCGCGTTACAAAAAATAATACATGTCCAAAGTCTATACAGGCGCTGACAATGTACTCCTCAAAAATATGCAAAAATGAAACCTAGGCGTCTAAGCATGGTTATGCTCATGATAGCATGTCACTGCTCGCACCAAACGTCTCAACAGATGATGGACACGAGTAGACACTCCCACCGTGTGCCTCTGGTAAGCTCTGGGTACATCTGCCAATTTGCCGTAGGCTGGGATACCTCGAGTGAGTGCCTCGAGGTTTTGCACGAGATCATCCCCACCCTCTATCTGAGGATCTACTGCGGGTTGTGCTCTGCGCACATTGTGGGGCAAGTCAGCTGGTCGCTCTGCGCCAACATCTGTATACATATATAGACGCTGTAAGAAATAGGCATGTATTAACAAAAAAATTAAATACATAAAAACATCAAAAAACAAAGAGTTCTTACCCAGCTCCTCATCCCAATCCTCTCGATCAGGTAGAGGGAGATCGGGATCTCCGGCGAAATCCGTGCCCGCATAGGGCCAGTCCTCTATGACTATCATCTGGTGTCGGAGCCAGATAAAGAACTCGGGCTTCTAGGACATCTGTTGGCCCCCTCCTCCTCTGGGCATAAGTTCTGCCCATCGATGCAATCTCGGTTCCCTCAGCACTGGATCTGCTGCTATCCCTCCAGGTACCCGGAAAATCGACAGCCGCTCTAGAAAGAAGGTCACAATGATTGACCCATACCCAAACTGTTTGTTTCCATCCTGCTTACACTTGGTAAGCTGTCATTTGATGTTGGTCGTCACCGCTGAAGCCCAATCAAACACTGTCGGATGGAGACACTCGGTGGCCAGCAAAAAATGATTCTTGCTAGCCTCATGGGGTGCCTGTATACCTGTTGCCCGGGTAATGGTAAACAAAATAACTCGTAGAACTAAGCTGGGCACCATGTTGATATCTATCTTCCTGCTGTTCACTCCAAATCGTGCATTAGGACACACTCTGTCCTTCACCTCCTCGATCTTCTCTGCAGAAGGTCGACTACCTGTCAGAATAGGACGTGCAACTCACCGTGATAAACCAGTGATAAAATAGACATCGGCAACATCCAGCTCCAATGTCTGATCCTTCAGGCGAAACACCTGATCCTCTACGTCCCAAGCATCTACTATGAAGCGTAGTAGCTCAGGTTGTGCGTGTAGGTATGAAGTATGGAAAAAAAATTTCAGTCCGCAGTCTCTTAATGCGTTCATGCAGTCATCATCCACCAAAGCTAGGGCATCAACTTCATTGTGCTCTCGTTCTTTCCATTCTAGCACCATTTTTAGCGAAATCCTGCAACCAAAGGACAATTTTCAATTGTTAGATAATTATTGAAATATAAATTGAAGGAATTTTGCAAATCTAACAGTCCAATTTGCTAAAAAATAAGATCGCGCCATTGGCGCGACTGTTTCTAAAACAGTCACGTTAATGGCGCGACCTCTATGGAAAAATTTCGCCATTGGTGCGGTCCCGTGCCGGAAACCCGCGCCAATGGCGCGACCCTAAAAATTTGCAAATCCCTTTGCAGGGAGCTAAAATATGGATAAAAACTTGAAAAAATGGAATGAAAATAAAGCTTGGGATGAGGCCTCTTACCTGTTGTAGACGGCGGCTCGAATGGTCTCCTGGATCGATCACAATCAGCAGGTGAATTTTGCATTAAAAACCCTCCAACAGTGAACTCACAAGGTAAAAAGTGAAAAGTGAATTTATTTTTTACTATTTTACTATTTATGACACTATTTTGACCTAAAAATACATTAGAAGTGTTATTTTTGAGTATTTTTAGGATATTTTCATGTCGAAATGGGTTTTACGCTGTTTTTTGAATGATGACAGGGTCTGGTGCAGTTCAAACGAGCTTCTTTTTAATTTTTTCAAGCTCAGTAAAACATAAGAAAATGTTACTTATGGTCTGCTTTCAGCTCTTTTCCTGACCTTTTAAAGCGGAAAAGATCGCCGAGTTATCCCTCTTGGCTCGTTAAACGGTTACTAAGGGGAGGTCGTTTTAAGTTCTTTTTTATCCGACCGTTAAAATATTAAAGATTACCGGGTTTTTGTCGTTTCAAAACTCTTAATGGTTACGAAACGACGTGATTTGATCCCTTTTCTACTTTTTTTCAGGTCGAAATCACTATTCATGAAAAGTACTCCTCGGTCGTAATGATCGGGCGGTTCTTTCGGGCATCATTTTATACTTTTTCGGGCCCGAGAGACACAACTTTATGAAAAAGGACCTCTGGAGTTTTCTTTTCCGTGTCTTTTTTCAAACTCTCTAAATATGAAAAAGACTCTGAGTTTTACCTGTGTCGGACTCGTTAAACTCTGACGACATTGGACTCATCATTATGACGAGACTCGAGCTTCTCCTCGGTTGGATTCGACCGAAGGTCGAACTTATACCAAAAGCATATGTTATCCCCATCAAGCTTGTTAAAAATAATTGGGGTACTCGCCAGAAATGGCGGGGGAAAAAGAAAATTTTAGAACCGTAATCATCGTCGCGTCGGCAGTATGTCGCTCTTGAACATGGCACTTCTCTGCTTTTGTGTCGGGGTGGGGATATCTCATCTAATCTGTCACTTGCCTCCGTGGGTTTGGGTAATCCTATTTGACCTCTCATATGCTCATTGCCTCGTCATCATGACCTTTGATCCATTGACGTCAAATACTGCCAACTCCACTGTCGTGCCACCGATATGTTCAAGAGAAG
>APFE030148389.1:4329-58508 GCA_000404065.3 Pinus taeda
GCTATTGCCCACTTTGAGGATATGGAAAGGCTGTTGGGGGACAATGCTGCTCATGCTTGTCAACGTAGATGGAATACCCTGGGCCACAGCTTACAAATCCGAGAATACCATACACCCATCAAGATGAGGGAAGCTTTGGCAAGGGCTGCCCTTTACAAGAAATCCGTTCAAAGCCTCCAAGCCAACTGGATTGGCCTTAATCTCAGCCCACCACTACTACTGGGTCTGACTGAAGGAAATTCAAAGGAAAATGATGGTCAACAATGGGCAGAGGTAGATAGAACAGCAGGATTTCACACCCGCAGGGAGGATACTACCACTGAGCCTCGGGATGCCAGCGAAGCAGTGAGAGCCATGAAGGATGAGGACTTGGATTGAGTTGCTCAAGGATGAGCAAATCGTTCAGCTGGGGGGTGATGATGAGCCCCAATTTTGGTACAATTTGGGCTCATTTTGGCCTATTTTACTTGCTCAACCATTCATCTTTATTTCCTTATGCATGCATTTCTTAGTTTATTCATGTTGTTTGTAGGAGGAAGGTTAGACACTTTATCTACATGACTAATGCATTGTGATTCCAGGTTTTGGCATTAAAAAGGGAGCAAGAGACAATGAAAAGGGGATAAGGAGACAATAAGGTGGCACTGCTGAATTTTTGGAAGGATGTCCACAGTCTTGGGACATTCCTCGTGATTCCCACCAAGAACTCCGAGCTCCAATCCATCTCCCCTCCGAGCTCAAGAAGCAGCCAGCTGTCCTACATGAACAGCAGTCATAAACTGTTCTACGAGAGCAGTAGTTATGACTGCCCTACGAGATCCGCAGTCAAACTCTAGTTGGATAGCCGAGCCCCTAAAATCAAGGGCACTCGGTAGCTCATCGTTTTTTTGTATAAGTATGAAGGCCTTAGCCTTAGATGGTTGTTGAAACTCTCACATTATCATTGTAGTTTCGGAGCACATTTCTGTTTTGTTCCTTTTTGTAAGCCAATTCGGCATGACATCAGTTTATGAATAAAGAAGGCAGTTTGTGATCTATTTCTGAGTTTTCTTAGGAGATTATAGCTCTCAGGTTAGGGCCCAACCTGAGAGCCATAGATCCCCTCTGTTGTAGTGTTGTTTCCATTTCATTTCCAGCACTTTAAGTTTTCGTTTACACATGCAATTCGAATAACAGGTTGATGATTTGGTTATCTCATGAGTAGGATAGATTTTGCTTATGGTACAGTTGTTTCCACTTGCTTAGTGTAGCAGAGGATATATGCCACCAATTGGAGCTCCAGCAAAACGGTTGTTAAGGCTCACTGCCATCTCTCTTGAAGATTGGGGTGCAGTCCATAACTAGCCACCAAAAACACGCATTACTTTACTTGATGATTGCTGCAATACAGTCTTGGTCTTGATTAGATGCTTCCTTGTCAGTCACACCTGCACACACACTTCATCACAGCCTCATACACATTTCTCCTCGCGTTTTGGATTGCTGTTCATTGAATTCTCAGCATAAGTAATTTAAGTTGATGTATCTTCGGTTTGGTGACAATCACAATCATTTGTTTCCTTTACACTCCTCTCTTTCCCATTCCATCACCATTACCTCCATCTTGATCACGCATGCAACCACATCCCCTCAACCCTCACTTCGTTCTGTCCTCTCCTAAAGTCTCCCATTCCTCACGTAGCTTCATTCCTTGGCTTTTCATCGACTTCACTTCAACATACTCCCTACACCGTTTCCCATCTCATCCTTCCACTTCTGAGCCATCACCAGCCTGATCCCTACCTCGCATATCTCTTCTTATCATTCCATCACTCATCCATCACGTTAATCCTTCATGGTAGATCATCCTGTAGCAGTTTAGAGACATCCTGTAGAAACCCCTGAGTATCCTGTAGGATCCCCTGCAGACATCCTGTAGGAGGTCATTCACTCGGTTGCCAAACTTCTGAACGTGGAAAACCTCTGTGGATGGATGCCAAGGGTCCATAGGGACCTCACATAGCCCCCCCAACCTGTCCCACGCTTTCCTTCCTTCTCCATCCAATATGCACAACCAAATCCTAATAAGCACAAAATCACAATCATTCTACCTACTTAATGAAAAGTACAAAAACATGTCTTTTATGATGCAAGTAGTTTAGGTCCATGCACTTTCACTTATTAGAGGTATCAGCAGCATTGGTAGAAGCTTCATTCACATGCATTGCATTATAGAGGTTAGACTGGTTAAATTAGGGTTTCCTAGGTTTACATGCTTTGATTTACTTTCAGTTCATTTTTGTCAAGTAGACTAGTCTTCTTTGAGCTAGCTTTCATCCATCATTGATAGAGCTTATTTTGTGAGCCATAGAAGTTGGCTTGAGCCCTAGCGGACTTGTGCCAGCTGATCAAGTGACAGCTGCGACAAGAGCTAGTACTTGTGCATATAACACCATCGCTTCCAAGTTTGTACGAACAACCGGGTCGATAAAATGAGAGACAAGAAGCCCCAGGAGTTGTAGCATTATTGCTACAATACTGGAGCTCACCACATATGAATTCGCAAACTATCATGCACCATATATGCTTGTATAATATTTTTAACTGCCAATTAGGTTGTAGTATTCTAAATTAATGTCACATAGCAAGATATTAAATTTATTTAGTAAGTCACTAAAAAATAAAAAAATAATTGTAATCAAAATCAAGCTTGCATAATTGAGATGGCATGCTTCTACCTAGTAGACTTAGGAAGCATATTACTATAACCCCCAACATAGATAGAATTAATAATATGAGTTGCAAGAAAGGAAAGATCAATCCTCTACCTAGTGGGCTTAGGATGTTGTTGACTTGTTGGGGCCTGACCTAGGTTCAGAGTTAATCAGCCAAACAAATCCATGTACTACTAGCCCTTTCGGTAATAGTCCACAGAGCGCGGACTGAGGCCTCACTCGAAGTAGTATGGGAGTGTGCTTGAACCAAGTTTCTGCACCCTTGAGATGTCTAAGAGGTTTGACTGGTCCCACTTTTTGTGGCTGCACGCAGGTCACTTCGCGCACTTCCCTATTCCTTGTGCCCTGAGATACTGCCTTCGTGCAGCCCTAACAAGGGGTTGTGGAGCTTCCGCACTACTAGAGCCACACTCTACGCTATTACCCAAGAACTTACTTATCTTCCTATACTAGTTAATTACCTCTGCGTACTTGGATGTCTTACGTTATAATTATTTATACAAAACATTAATATAAGTTCGCGCAGTAAACAAATAGTACACTTGAAAATATACCCAATCATATATTCAAACAAGAAAAGATGCACAAAAATATGGTAAACCTATCTTTATTGATTCTTCCAACAATTATAGACTCGACCTGCCCTGCGCACTCAGTTGCAGGGGTTCGTGCACTTAGCTGCGAACTACTAGGCGTCTACACACTTAGCTACAGAGCCTTCCCCTACTCTATGACCCAACGACACCCTTTACACTTTTACTCAATCACTTAAACTTCTCATCCTCTTATGCTATTCTCTATCACTTAGCTTATACACTTAGAGCCTCCCTCTATTTATACAATCCCATGGTCTACGGACCATGGGTATGTCTATCTAGCTAACATTACATTACAAAAACTAGGGTGGACAACCCTGTGACTCTATTATGATTTTGCACTCCGCGCCAGCAACTAGCAGAGCTTTTACAAAAGGATTTGGTCGAAACTTAGTCTTTAAGACCCAAAACATGCCTTGGGGGGATTCCATGCCCAATTGGCCCCCAACACAAACATCATGAATCGCCCTCAAGTCACTCTGTCGGTGCGAAGATATTTGTGCAGAGTCCTTCCAACTCTGCTCAAACTGTTGCAAGGTCAGCAATGCACTGAGCTGCTTCCGTTGGATCTTCTACATGCGTTGTTCTAAAATCGTAGTTTCAGAAGTGATTCTCTACATTTATGCTTGTATCTCCTACATGTGTACGAGCTTGCCTTCAATTTCTGCTGTGATGGTGAAGCCCTCGTCGATCCAAGGCTAAACGTGCACCTTCAGGACTGCTTCCTTATGTCATGCCATGTCCACCTATTCTTTTAGCACTTTGACCTATTGCATCCGTGTGAGCCTCTAAAGTAGGGCCACTGTCTGCATAGCTCCTTTGATGTTGTCATACTATTGTTGGATTTTTGCGCCTCTGTCTCTAAGCGCTAGATGTTGGGGTCCTCCTACAGATTTGTGAGGACCTCAAATGACTCTTCCAACAAGCTGGTGCAGTCTCGCACTGCATTTCCAATCTCATCCAATCCCTCTGTAATAGTTCTAGTGCACTTTTCTCTGACTTATGGAGGGGTGGATGGCTACACCTTTAACCACAGATCGGCAATCTGAAGGTTTAGCTCTAGCTGAACCTTTGTCATTTCCTCCCACGCCTCACGTAGCCCTGCTGCTAACTTGTGGATGCGCACCTCTACTGGTGTGTCCGCTGGGATGGCTAGCTCGAAGACATTTTGACAGGCTTCATCTATTACTTGTACCAGCTTTTGATTCTGTGACACCACTCTGTTGAGCTGCAAGCTCAACTGTTCCATATTGATTTTCTGCTTGCTGAGGACTTGTAGTGCACGACTCTCCCTAGCCCGTAGTTATGTAGTTATCCCATCCTACAAAACGTATAAGGTATCCCACAGAAGTGCATCCATGTTGATGCCGAGACCCTTCAGCACGCTAATTGTAGGCCTGTCGGCCTCATTTGTTGTCACTAGTGCCCCTTCTAGCAGCACTATGATATTCGTCACCCGAGCACGCAAAATTTGTTTCGTTTCCGTTGTTCCGATTACGAGGCTGGTCAAAAGGGAACCAGCTTGGGGAGGGCACACTTGCAACTCCTATAGCTGTGCCCTAAGGCCCCCCAACACAATCTGGTTCTCCTACATAAAATTTTGGAGGGCCTTGGAGGTGACATTGCGCACTATCTCACCGATGTTGTGCAGATCACCCTCGATTAGGGTGATCGGGTCAATAAACAACTTTGATGCCTTGACCTTCTTGCGTGGCCCTGTCTGTTTGGTTGGGTGTTAACACTTCAACTATGTTGACGTAGTTTGTGGGTCCACGCCTCCCTCTTCTTCCTCTGCTTCCTGCCCATGCGAAAGCGACGATTGGTTGTCGCTCACCTTCGTGGCTGCCTCCTGCACTACTGCTACTATTGTGACCTTTTCATGTTCAGTTGTTGTCTGTGCAGTGTCCCGTGCCGCGCACACTTCTACTGGCACTACCTCCTTCCTTTTTTTTCTGCCAACTGTGCGATGCATAGTTTGGCCTCTTCTTTCTTCCTCTGTGCCACTGAATTTTATATCTCCGCAATGTCTGGAGTGCACCACTCCAGTCACCATGTCTCCAGTATGTTAAAGATGACATCGTCCATGGCTACAAAGGGTAGCTTTCTCCATTGTTTGGTTGGGTCCTTGCATGCTCTGATGTATATGCTATGGATGCTCGCTTTAAATTTCGTAAAACTTTGTAGGCTATTGTAGACAGTGGGTGACAACTGCGGCTTGCAGTTGATCCCCATTTTGAGGTTCATCTCCATAAACACCCACAATATTTTACTGTCGTGGATCCTAGTGGCATCCTTTGTGGCCCAGAGCGAAGCGTACTTCGCGGCCTTCGATAGATCCCTGTCAATTATGGGGAATTGACTATCTTACGGTAATTCCCTTGCCACAAGCACTATGGACAGTAGAAGCCATGCA
Source organism: Pinus taeda (assembly GCA_000404065.3). Lineage (NCBI taxonomy): Eukaryota > Viridiplantae > Streptophyta > Pinopsida > Pinales > Pinaceae > Pinus > Pinus taeda. The sequence goes on from APFE030148389.1 coordinate 10,053, forward strand.
TCATGGAACATTTTGCCTTGTTCATAATCTTCATGGAAATTCTCCAAGAATTCCTTGCAGAGGAACTTGGACCAATTAAACTGGACCCCCTCTGCGCACTGTTTATCAAGTGCTACCACCGGTGTGGGTACCTCGTCTGTGCAGCACTTGTGCATAACCTTACCAGCCAATATCTGGTTCGCCACTCTCACTACTTTATCATTGATGCTGGATATTGCATAGCCCCTTTTCTTCTTCACTAGCTTGTATTTCCTCCACGATGGCCAAGTCACTGTTCTTCCCTTCCAAGATGTCTGCAGGGTCCTCTCCTTTGCATGGAAGTTGGGTAATGCAGTGAATCAAGTCTGCCTTGATGGGGATGGGCTCCTCCAGCCACAAACACCCATCATGTACCAAGTAGAGCAGTTGCCTGATGATGAAAATTGTTATTGGGGTGGTGGAAATGCAGCACCAAGAGTAGGTTAAGTACCCCAGTTTTTTCCACTCCACACAACCACTTTCAGGGCTCTAATTCTGTAACCCCTACCATGGTGTTCTGCTTGGGCTTAATGAGGTGCAAGGTCTCAAGGTGAGGGAACTTCTCATGGTTAGCGAGGTCCCAATCTTCAAATTTTAAGCTCAGCACCCGTCCCACGTGCGTGCCCTCAAAAATAATTTTCTCTAAGAGGAGCGAGGTCTAAAGCGAGATCTTGGTCTCGTCAAGGTCCTTGGGCACTTTAGCCTTCCCTTTCCATAGGGGGACATAGGCATGCAACTTTTTTCGGGGGGTGCGCAAGCTCAGTTTCCTCCTCCATGCCTTCGTCCTCATCTTCTTTGATGATAATGTCCTCGAGGTCTTCTTCTTCTTCATCGATCTCTATGGTGACGACTTTCCCCTTCTCCTCCATTGACATCTTAGTGCACAATGGGTTCCATGGGGACACGCGTACGAGAACCATCGCTTGTTTATCCTTCTTTGGTCTTGGCGTGCGCAGTGATTTTGGGATTTCTGCCACAATCCCGGCATCCCCCACAATCAAGGCCTACACGGCCTCTTTGGTGGTCATTTCTATTATTTCCATAACTTCCTCAGTTGCTGCCATCATGTATGTTCAGAAATCTATCCCTTGCGAACTCAGAGGCTCAATCAACGCTCAACACAAAACAAACAGGGCTCTGCTCAATAGCTCAATTCGCAAATGACCAAGTGTTATTTTCTAGGTATCCCTTTGTAATTTATAGTGCTTTTTGAATTTGAATTCGATTGTTCCCCCAAATCCGATTCGTTAATGCTCCCTTGGCAAAAGATTTTCCCAAATCTTGGTCATAAATCATGTCTTAAATGCCTATCTCCCGCTCCATTTGGTCTCAAGTCGACATCCTATCATGAATAGTGACTTCAATGGTCACCTTCTAGCCAACACGCTCGGCAGCGCAGCCCCGCGTGTGCAGTCACGAACCTTGTGACTCTTTGCTTCTATGCAGCTCCAACAATGCATAGCTCCCAAGCATAATAGTTTATAGTCTCGTGCTTTCTTTCAACTGCATGGAGCGCTAAGACTATACTTCCCTTGACTAGTTAGGTGGTCACACCACTTGTATGAAGTTTCATCCTGTCATCCATCACTTTTCCTGGAAAATATCCACCTTTTAAGGTTACAGGCAGCATCGCACACTTTATCCTTTGTAATGAACTACCTTGGTCAATTCGCTTATTAATGTGCAGTCCAAGCCAAGGCATCAAACTGATCAATTCACAGGGATAGGCCTCAAACTTGTCAGTGTGATCATGCACATCTTGTCTTATCACCCTGGTATTTTTACCGAGAATATCTTCCTTTATCTCGTCCTCCAGCTTCTTCACTTCTGCATCTACCAGGGTTCTTTTCTTCCTTAATCGTACCCTCTCTTCTTCGAGTTCTTGAAGCCTAGAAATTCCCTGTTGGATTTCTTCTTCCAAGGTTCCACGAACCATCATATCTACCAGTGTTATCATGTGCGATCTAGGATTTTCATGTACTATAGGGCTTACAGCATTTGCTTTAAAATCCAGCCTTGGTGGTGCCTACGGGGTCAGGTTCTTGCAAATGGTCCTATAAGCCCATAGAATCACTCGTACCTGTAGGTCCCAATATGTCTACTTCGCATTGTGGACCTTGTTCAGTGCTTTGTGCACTTTGTTAAAGGCTTCTGCGTGGATATCCTTTTGCGCACTTGGTATTTCGATACTTCATGGTCCCAATTAGAGGGGTTGTTCATGCCATTGCCTTGCCCACACCTGCTTACTAATCATGTCTCCTACCATGAGGACTGTGTGCATTCATGCAGGTTTTCCACCATATGGCTGTATCCACCTAGATAGGTGGGTGCAAGGGCCATTTCATATGGTAATCTTGTCTGTTTATCACATCGGAGGCTTCCCAAACTATGTGTGCATCATTCTTCTGTAGTTGCACCAATATTAAAAACTTCTTTGGTGCATACCCCAACATCTTTCGTGCGTATCTCACAATACCCATTTCAGAGCATCGAAGCGCTACTATTTTGACACTTCTCTTTCAAATTTGTTTAGAAAGTCATCCACCTCACTTAAATTGTCATACGTAGCTAGATCTCTTACCTCTATTGCTATGCAATGCAACAATCTTGTCATCATGTTACAATTGAGCGTGGTTACCTTGTGTAACCAGTTCTACCATCGTTTTATCTCCTCATCAGAATCTGATGTGCAATAGCTTTCGTACTCCCATGATATTCGGCCATCCGCGGTTGGATTTACCTAGTCTTTCTCCCACACAGTAATCTTGTATATGCAGTCCAAATCATTGTTGCTTTCGTAGTCGCGCACTGGCTCCGTGTAGTGCGATCCTTCTGTAGGGTCTAAAGGTACCACTACATGTAGAGAATTTTTCTCAAAGATCATCTTGCACTTCTTTAGATTTATCACTCCATTCATGTAAGTGGCCCAATCTATCCCCAATAACGCAGGGTAAGGATTTTTTTCATCAACAATCTCTATCACTTCGAAATCTGTTAGCGCGCTTGCTCCTTTGATATCTACTATGATTCCCTACAATCTTCCCATAGGTAGGATATTTTGCTATTTCACCATTCGCAGTTGGATAGGAGACCATTGCAGCGCAGGCCTGCCCATGTGCTCCCATCTCTACTTTGGTAGGATGTTCGTGTCTGATCCTAGATCCAGAATCACTTCGTCCATCTCATATTCCCCAATCTGCACAATCAATCTTATTTCCCTTCCTGTTCCCTTCTGTGCTTCCTGAGCTTCCAGACTACGTGTGGTTCTCTTGACGCAATCCCAGCGTATCTATTTATGAGTTCTTGTGACCCATTTATAGACTTGTTTTCATGCAATAGCTTCATGCATGTGTCCAAGAACATAGTGAGCACTGATGGGTCCATTTTTGGCTGCAGTCTATCTTTACGTCTTGAAGTGGAGGAATTAGTGAAGCTCCTCTTAGCATCCATGAAGGTCTCCTTAGCGCGCTCCAAATCAAATTCTAGTTCCTTCATTGGAGCCTTGCAAACCCAAGTACTTTCTTTAGGTTGCTCGTCTTTGTCATCCCTATCGTAATTCTGCTCCAAAGCATGATATTTACATTAGGGTCTTCCTCACGTGGCTTAGACCTCATCATTTATAGGTTCTAAGTCGAGGGAGGTTGGAGTGCTCCTTTATCGCACAACCTCGCTATCAGTGTGGGACAATCCTCCATCTCATGATCAAACAACATACAATACAAGCATGATGATCGCGTTTGATTCATACAATCGCGAGCATAATTCCCTGGCCCTTTGCAATTGTAACATATTAGCTGTCCACAAGCTCTTCCTGGTCCCCCTCCACCTCGGCCTCGTCCGCGCCCCTCAAATTCGGTGCACGTCATTCCTATGTTTTGATCAAGGGGCCGGGTTTCGGCCTGAACTCTAGAGCTAGGAGTTTGATCCATCATCAGCTCATAACTTCTACAAGCGCACTCATCATCTCCCACTAACCTACAAAAAATACAGAACAAATATTTTGAATTCTACATATACTTATGTAATAGATGGCAGTTATCTATAGCATGGTTTCCTCCTATCTGACAAATCACGCACCATAGTGCAAGCACCGTGCTTGGTCCTGCGTGTGCCTCCGGTCTTAATAGCATTGGAGCTCCTCCCGAAAGGTAATTCATGAACACTATGTAGTGGTCCTTTCCGTGCCCCTGGCCCTTGCATTTCCTCACAATACCTCATCGTGCATCTTTAGGCGGGTTGTCTTGTCTTGTTTCAAACTTTGCATCTCAAGGCACAAGTTTTTCAACTACGTATGAATCTACTGAACTCCTAGGTTAGGATCTTGTATCGAGGTCTCGTGCAATCTCATCGCAACCTCCAAGACCTTGGCCTGAGTGCTTAGCCTCTGTTGTGATAATGCGTTTCATCGATGTGGTGTTAACGATGCTACAAACCATTCACAGTGTTACCCATCTGTTGATGCCATGTTCACTTCACGAATTGTGCACTTCAATCTTTGATCCAAATCCCACGGGGTCTTTCCTGGTAGCATTGTGATTTCCTTGAACCTAATGATCGACTGTGCCTCTAAATTTGGCCTTCTAAATTCTATGTTTAGCATAGCTTGGATATCCATGATCCCCGCATTCGGATTGTCATTGGAATGCTTAATGTACCAAGTTAGTGCACAATCCTATAAAGTGCTGGCCAACGTTACCTTCTTTATATTGTCATCCGTGACTCCCTATGCTTCCCATACAACTTTTATCACAAACCAAAACTGGTTCGGATCTTCATTCCCTACTCCCTTGAACACTGGTAACTTTATCGTGCTTTCCATACTGCTTCGCGATGGTGTCGGAGGTGTTATGGGCAAAGACAAGGGTGAATTCGGTGAAATTGGTAGTGGTGTGGGTGGGGGTGGTATGTGCCGAATTCTCTGCCTTATCAGATTGATTACACTTCTTGGCGAGACCTTCGCAATATCTTCTTCGCCCCTTCGTGGAGGTGAAATCAAGGAGTTAGTTTCTAGTTCTGTGATACCTTCGCTTCTATAGATTCTCCCACTTCGTGTAGCCCCAAACATCAATTTATTCACATAACCTGTTTTTCACACAGTAGCATTTTAATCCAAGTGTTCAAAGGTTTAATGTACTTACCTCGTGGTCCTTTGAGGAAGCATCATTCTGCCTCACTATAAGTAACTGAAGTATCTACCATGAATTCGATGATGAATCTTCCTATGATTCGATCGAGCCAGTGATCAACAATGCACACGATCTTATCTTCTGATACCTCTAGTTTATGCACCAATTTTGGAGTCCACACAATAGATCTGTCAAGTTTACACCTTCCTTGGCTATCTGTTAGCTTCGTTATCCACTCATATAACTTAGTGGGGAACGATGCGAAGAAACTTTCATGGATATCTGTATATAAGTAGCAGTCTAACCACTCTTCAATTCCTTTCTTTGTCAGATTCCAGTGATACGACATTAGATATCTCTATGCAGATCCTGGTCCTAGCAATAGAACCATTTTTTGGCTTGTTGGAGCCTGACTCAGGTTCAAAGTTAATTAGCCAAACAAATCCCTATACTACTGGCCCTTTTGGTAATAGCCTGCGGAGAGTAGACTGAGGTCTCACCCGAAGTAGTCTGGGAGGGTCCTAGAACCAGGTTTCCACACCCTTGAGATGTCTGAGAGGTTTGAATGGTCCTAGTGTTTGTCCCTATGTGTAGGTCACTTCATGCACTTCCATGTTCCTCGCACCCTAATATATTGCCTTCACACAGCCCTAACCAGGGGTGTGGAGCTTCCGCGCTGCTAGAGCTATGCTCTATGCTATTACCTAAGAACTTACCTATCTTCCTATACTAGTTAATTACCTCTGCGTACTTGGATGTCTTATGTTATAATTATTTATACAAAACATTAATATAAGTTCGTGCATCAAATAAACAATACACTTGCAAATTATACCCAATCATATATTAAAATAGGAAAAGATGCACAAAAATATGGTAAACTTATCTTTATTGATTCTTCTAATGGTTACAGACTCGACTTGCCCTGTGCACTCAATTGCAGGGGTCTGCGCACTCAGCTGTGGACTACTAGGCCTCTGCGCACTCAACTGCAGAGCCTTGCCCTACTCTATGACCCAATTACACCCTTTACACTTTTACTCAATAACTTAAACTTCTCGTCATATTATGCTATTCTCTATTAGTTATCTTGCACACTTAGAGTCTCACTCTATTTGTACAGTCCCATGGTCTATGGACCATGGGTAGGTCTATCGGCTGACATTACATCACAAAAACTAGGGCGGACAACCTTGTGACTCTATTATGATTTCGTGCTCTGTGTTGGCAATTCACGGAGATTTTACAAAAGGATTTGGTCAAAACTTGGGCTTTAAGCACCAAAACATGCCTTGGGGGGATTCCATGCCCAACATATGCTTCTTGTTGTAACCCAAAACATAGGTAGAACAAAACACACATGTAGGAAGTAAATTACACAAGCATGAATGAGGTGACTTAATCAAGGTTTATATGATCTTGAATTCCATAAAAAAAATCACATGAGATGAAATGATTAAAATCATAATGTAAAAGAACTAAACCACAAGCTATAATGTAGAATATTTGAATTTCAATTATGTTGTAAGTAACATAATTATAGTTACAAATAATAATTGCACTTCTTGTAAAACAAAGTAAACTAGAAATAGAGAAAAAATTTAATCCTAAATGTAGAGTATTGTATTTATATGAGTCTTTACTTGCAGCAATGTAAGGAATAAGAAACAAAATGGTTACTAAGCTAATTTAAATATAAAGAAATACTGGAAACTAAACTATATTGTTATAGGTTCAATAAGAGTGTATCAAGGGGTTGCAATGGCGGAAGCGTGGAGCAGGGACAGGGTTTGAAGCTTAGGGTTAACAGAAGCTGTCAGGGCAGGACATTAGAGAAGGCAACGTCCATAAGGATGGTTCGTAGAGAACAGAATCGGTTTGCAGTGAAATATTAAGCAAGTGACAGGGAGTAAACAAGATCGTTTTGAACTGAAGGGCGCAATGGAAAGCAGGAAAGGGAGGGGAGAGATCCCCTCCTATAAAAATATAGCGGCAGGAGAAGCAAGTGGGAGTAGATGATAGAGTAAGACAAGGGGGAGTAGTAGGGAGGCACCAGTTCTAGGGAACCAATGGAAAACCAAAATATGAGGCCGATGCTTACCGAGAGCACAGGAAAAACCAAGGTATGTTATCCCTAATAAAAAACTTGAAGAATATAGATGCTATATGAGGGATCATGCATTAATATGCAAGTTTATTGGGTTCTGGCCTACTGAGAGGGATCTAGTAAATTGGATGCAACAATGCTGGAAACCAAAAGGGCACATAGATTTAAAGTTAGGAGCAAAAGGGTTTTTTACAATAATATTTGCTAACCTGGAAGATAAGGAAAAAACTTTTGAGGAAGGACCATACTTTATGAATAATGCAGGCTTGTTTATGAGACATTGGGAAGAAAGATATAATCCAGAGAATGAGAAAATACTAGCAGCCCCTATCTGGGTTAGACTATTTGGTTTTCCGGTGGAGTTCTGGGATCCGGATACTCTTGAAGGAATTGGTAATTCAATTGGGACTTTTGTCAAAGTGGCTGAATCGACAAAAAAGGGGGAAGTATACATCCTATGCAAGGATATGCGTCTACATGAATATAGCAGAGCCACTGCCAGAATATATAGAGCTAGAGTACCAGGACGAGATTTGGCAGAAACCATTGGACTATGAACACATTCCCTTCAGGTGTAGAAGGTGCCATGAGTATGGGTACCTATTCAAGCAATGCCCGCAAAATAGAGAAGAGGAGATTTTTAAAAAACAAGAAGAAGAACAAAGAAGGACAGAGAAAACAGAGGCAGTACACACAGGTTTCCAGGAGGTAAGCAGAAGGAGGAAATCATGGAAAGATGGAGAAAGGTTACAAGAAAAATCAAAGCCTATAATAGTAGAAAGCCAGAACAAATTTCATGTTCTTCAGGAGAATGAAGATGAGGGAACGGGGGCAATGGTCAAAGAAGAAGAGAACGAGAGTGAACCAATGGAAGTTAGCAAAGAAACAAAAGATGGCACCACAATAATGGCTAGGGAGACTGAAGAAGAGATAGGGGTAAATCCTGAGATAATTTCAGAGAAAACCTAGATGGAGATAGGGCCACGAAACGATACAGGGACAGAAGAGGAGAAAATCATGAGGAAATTGCTACCAGAATGGAAAAATCTTGATGAGAGATTTATTCCGGAAACTCAGAAACAATTATACAAGGATACATTCCAAAAGTACAAAGAAAAAAAAGGCATAGCATTGGAAGATCTAACAGGACAAATAGGGGTATATGAAAATAACAACATGGGAATGGAAGGCAATTGCAAGGGAGGCAGGAAGAGGGGCAGACGAACATTGAATGAGACTATTCAAGCTGTAGGTGAAATTTTGGTTAACTCGGGAAAGGTTATACCTCTATCAGAGGCTTTCCAACAACCACCCAAGAAGTTATAAATGATAATTACAAGCTGGACTATTAGGGGTCTCAACAGCAAAGGAAAGCAGAGGTATTTAAAGGAGAGATTGAGGAAAGACAAGCTAGGAATTATGATAATCCAAGAAACAAATATTACAACACAATAGATGGAAGGAATAATCAAAAAACTAAAAATACAATATGAAGTAATGGGACAAGATGCAATTGGCACAGCAGGCGGGTTAGAAATCACGTGGAACCCGGAGGAGTTAATATTTGAAAACTGGACAAGTCTCCCCAAAATCCTAACTGGATCTTGCAGAGTGATAGGATCTGCAGAGAGAGTTCTTATTACAGGGGTCTATGGACCTCATACACCTGGGGAGAGAGAAAGGTTTCTAAATAATGTGCAAGAAGCAAGAAGATTCTATCCAGAAATTCCTTGGATAATAGGAGGAGATTTTAACATGATTAGAACAATGGATGAGAAGAAAGGAGGAATAAGAAGACCGAATCAGTTTTTGTATATGTTTAATGAGATGATTACCGAGCAGAGGATGGTGGATATGAAAACTATTAATGGAATTTTTACATGGAATAACCGAAGAGGGGGGAAAAATCAGATGACATCTAGACTTGACAGATTTCTAGTATCGGAGTCGATCATGAATAGAGATGTGTTTGTAGAAACCAAAATAATGCCAGCTATTGGATCAGACCATTGGCCAGTCAGGTTGGAGATAGATATAAAGAAAATTCGGGTAAAAAGCCTTTCAGATTCGAGTCCTTCTAGCTCAGGAATCCCCAATTTTTGGAAAAAGCAGAGGAGTATTGGACTCAAAGTACAATGCAAGGAAAAGGAAAAATGCACACTTTTCAACTAAAATTAAAGGAACTGAAGGGGAAGATTAAAAAATGGAACAAGGAAGAGTTTGGGAACATAATGGAGGAGAAACAAAAACTAGAACAAGAAATGGAAGAAATACAACATAGAATAATAATAGAAGGAAGAACACAGGCAAGCTGTAAGGCAGAAGGAATCATAATAAGTAAATTGGAAGAGAGAAGGAAGCAGGAGGAGATCCTCTGGAGGCAAAAATCCAGGATCAACTAGCTGAGAGAAGGAGAAAGAAATACTAAATTCTTTCAGCAGGCCATGGTACAACATAGACAGAGAAATAGGATTCTATCCATAAAAAATGAAGCAGGGGAAAGGGTAATAGAACAAGAAGGGATAAAGAAAGTCCTAGTTGAGTATCATAAAGATATCCTGACTGAGCCTCAAAATGATCGGTCAGCTGCTATTGAGAATATATGCAAGGAAATTCCCAAGATGGTAATAGAGAGCAGAACAAAGCCCTGATGCGAGCGGTGACTATAGAGGAGTTAGAGGAAATAGTGATGAACATGAAAAAAGGCAAGGCAATAGGACCGGACGGGTTTACAGTGGAATTCTTTCAAGTAGGATGGTGCTTTTTGGGTAAGGATATTCTGGAGATAGTTGAAGAATCCCGTATGAAGCAAAAGGTATGGCCAGCGTTAAACTCGACTTTCTTTACTTTAATCCCGAAGAATTCTAATTCAGAAAATGCTGAGGGATTCTGCCCAATTTCATTATGTAATGTTATTTACAAAATCATAGCCACCCTGATAGCGAAAAGGCTAAAACCTCTCTTGGTAAACCTAATCTCTCCAGAACAAACATGGTTTATTGAGGGGAGACAAATTCTTGACGGGCTAGTGGTAACTCAGGAAGTCATTCACACTATAAAAGAAAAGAAGCAGAAAGGAATGATGGTAAAGTTAGACTTGTCCAAAGCCTATGATCCACTGAATTGGAATTATCTTAAAAGAGTCCTGGAGACTTTTGGTTTCAACAATAAATGGATAGAATGGGTGTTCAGCATGATTTCAACACCAAATTTCTCAATTCTAATAAATGGGATACCCTCAACTTCTTTTAATGCTTCAAGAGGAATAAGACAAGGGGACCCTCTTTCGCCTTTCCTATTCATACTGGCGGCGGAGGGGTTAGTAATTTTCTTCAAGAGGGAACAAAAGGAAAGAAAAATCAAAGGTCTAAGGCTGTGGGGGAGCAATATTCCCATAACTCATCAGCAGTTTGTGGACAACATAATGCTATTTTGTGAAGAAACAATAAAAGAAGTTAAGGGTATAAAAAGAATCCTGGATCTATTCATGGAGGCTTCAGGTATGGAAGTGAATAAGGAAAAGTCTTGTACCTTTGTTTTCAACACCCTCGAGTCGGTCAAATCTCATATTACAAGGACGTTAGGGTTTAGACAAGGGGAGCTACCAACAAAGTACCTGGGAAATCAGATTGATATTCATCCCACCAGAATGGTAAACTAGCTATAGGTTATAGAGAAAATAAAAAACAAACTGGCAAGTTGGTCGTTTAGAACACTGAATATAGCGGGCCACATTGTCCTTGTGAAATCAATCCATCAAGAAATCCCCATTTATCCTCTGTCTATTATGGCGGCCCCTAAAGGGGCTTGTTCCAAGATAAAAGAGCTATATGGCAAATTTATTTTGGGAGGCCCAACTCAGCAGAGGAAATGGGCTTTAGTTTCTTGGAAACATCTATCAAAAAGGAAAGAAGAAGGAGGCCTTGGATTAAGAGACCCGGAAATGTTAAATAGGGTGTTGGGGGCTAAATTATGGTGGCGTGGATGAGAGGAGGCAATGATCTCTGGAAGAAGATATGGACTCACAAGTACATCATGCCAAGAACTACGGAAGAGATCCTTAGGGTGGAAGAGACCGCAAAAGGCTCCACAATTTGGAACTTGGCAAGTCAGAATAAGAGTATAGTTAACAGATATGCCTTCTGGGAAATAAGAGGAGGGAGAAATGCCAGATTTTGGGAGGAGGGGTGGCAACAGAGAGACAGACTTGTTAATATTCAAACTCTCCAGAATATATAGAAAAAGGCGCTCAGGGAAGGGAGGAAATACGTAAAGGATTACTGGAAAGAAGGAGAATCAGATGGAATATGGAGAAAATGGAGAAGGCCAGAAGAATGGATGGAAAACAATAACCAAGAGCAGCAAAAAGAATTCGTAAAAGAAGTCGAATCTAGGAAGATAAAAGTTAGGAATGGGGAAGAACTATGAAAGGTACCTTCTCTGTTAAGGAAGCATATTACTTGACCAGAGCTCAGGAGAGGATAGAGGAAAACGTGGAGTGGAAAATCATTTGGGAAGGCAAATGGTGGCCTAAGATAGCCTTATTTTCTTGGCTGGTTGGTAAGGAAAGAATATTAACATGGGATAAAATTCAAAAGAGGGGCCTCCTCGGCCCTTCGAAATGCAGCCTATGCAATAGGGAGAATGAAACTCAAGACCATATCTTGAATAATTGCTGGTATGCAACACAAATTTGGGATGAAACAAGAAAGCTCTATGGCAAGGAAAAGAGAGATCCCAGAGATATAAAAGGAACCATTTTTCTTTGGAGTAAGGAAAAATTTAATTGCAAAGTGGTTAAGCGGGCATGGGACTTCACAGTGGGATTCACGATCTGGTTTCTCTGGAAAGAAAGAAACTGAAGTATCTTCCTTGGTAAACATACAAAACCAGAAGAAACATGGAAGGGCGTTCTAAGTGCTATTAGGGAAATGATTCTAGCGGAAGATTGGAGTGAGGAAGATTGGAAAACGAATCAGGAGGAAGGACAAATGCTATTAAAATTGAATATGAAATATGAAATGTTATACCCCAGGAAGGAGAATAGGTAGAATAAACAGGCTCAAAGCTCAGAGCAGTTTAGATATCCCAAAGAGAATTTCATTAAGTTGAACTTCGACAGGGCGTCGGAAGGGAACCCAGGGAATGCAGGGTTTGGTGGAATCTTCAGAGACAATGAGGAAAACATCAGATGGATCTATGCAGAGTGGGGAGGGGAAATGACAAATAACAAAGCTGAATTATGGGCGGTTCACCAGGGCTTAAGGATAATAGTGAGGAATAACTACAAGAACTTAGAGATAGAAGGGGACTCTCAGGTGGTAATTGAGATGCTCCGAAAACTTAATAATGGGAAAAATTGGGAGCAGATAGTGGGCAGCTGGAGAACAGCCGGGATAGTACAAGACTTGGGAGAACTACTCAAGAGGATTGATTATAAAATAATCAACCACGTCAGAAGGAAAGGAAATAGGGCGGTGGATTTCCTGGCCAATTGGGGAAGCAATGATCCAGAAGGGAAGGTTGATAGCAGATGGTCGATAGAAATGGAGAACCCGAGATGGGAGGAGTTGGTCATCATAACAAAACAGGACCATGAGGCATCTACAAATCAATAAGAATGATTATAAGAGACCCCCGATCGGGGTGAGTTTGGCAGCGGGCGGAGGATTTAAGTCCAGGCGGGAGAGGATGATTTTCAAAGTGGTAGAAGATCATGTAATGATGGCCCGGAGTAGCCGGACCATTAAGGCGATTCATAATCCAAGGTGGAGCATAAGAAAAATAGAGAGGAAGGGAGGTGAAACTGACCAGGCGTTAGACAGGAGCGGTAAGGATGCAGGTTCAAGCGAGGGACGAAAAGACAGGAGTGTTAAGTGTAGGAATAGGTGGCAAAGGGTTTACGCACCCATTGTAGGAAGAATGCGGAGGATGCAGACGAGGAAAGGAGGGTGGCACGATAAATGCCAGCAGAGAAGGGAGGAGCGAAACGCAAGGGAGAAGGAGTGCGCAGCTTGGAAAAAAGGTTTTTGCGACCGAGAGCAGCATAGTAAGGAGTCCAAAGTAGAATCGAGGGTGAGGATGGAAACCAGAAGGCGAGGGAGAAGTGGGGAGTCTGCTGCCATTGGAGAAGGAAATAACAAGAATACAAAGGGTAAGGGTGTGGCGCTGGAAGAAGCAGGTGGAGTTACTGTCACGGTCCCAGACGACACTAAGGAGGAGGTTGAACTGTTCGAATCGGATGACGAAAATTGCCAGCATTCGTGGGCTAAACAGGAAAGGAGCGAGGTCGTAGAGACAGAAGATAGTCAGGAAATGTGGGAGGGTGAAGGTTGGAAGAGCTGCGAGCGTGGAGGAGCCAGAGAAGATGGCAGCGCATCTGGCATGAGCATGCGAACTGCGGGAGGAGAAGGCAGTAGGAAAAGGGGTAGGGGAGGTCGAAGAGGCTAGCGAGGCAGAGGCTGGGGAAAAGCAGGTGGTCAAAGGGAGGAGGAGGTACTAGCATATGGTGGAAAAACCAGGAAATCAGTGGGTAGGAAAGTGCAGGTTGCTGAAAGGGCCTACTACCAGAATACTAACAAAGGGGTCAGGAGAAGTATTCAGCATATGGAGGAGGAGGTTATCCAGGGCCAATCTGACCCTGAAATGGAGGATTGGGTTTATCTCCTCTCGGATCCTGGTAATACGAGAGGCTGCATGACCCTCTATAAACAAGCATTGCATGTTTATTGGGTCATGAAGAGGTTGCTTGCCAAAGCCATGGAACAAGTAGCTATGGAAATGATAGAACTGTCTCAAGGGATCCCAAATCTCAAGAAGGAACTGAAGAACATACAGATTACCTTGCTCATGCAGGACAAGAGGATGGACGAAATTCAACAACAACTAAAGCAATGCCATCTTGACATCAAGAGGGATATGGACCAGCAGCCAGGAAAGGAGGCATAGCCTTGGTAGTTTTCATATGTTTTTGCTTTTATGAAGATAGTAGATGGTAGTTTTGTCACCGAATCTTTTTGTGATAGGTATAGAAGGAAGATAAGCAATATGAGTAGTCTTTATGATTGTACATTGCATATAGCATGGACAAATAGGCTTAAGACCTTTTATTTTTGGATGGCAGTAAAAGACCTAAGATGGCCAAAAACACCTGGTTTCCCCTTGGGCCGGGTTGAGGTCATTACGTTTATGTAATGATTTTGATTTTCTGAAATAGAATTAAAAGGTCCTCCCGTAGTTTACAAAAAAAAAAACTATATTGTTATAGGAAGTACTTGGCTAAGGGGGGAGCCACACATTCTTAGGCAAGGCATTGGTTACAAGAGCAATATAATGCTACCTTATAAGTACACCAATCACAATGGAAATGGAAAATGAGCTTATATCAAGTATTTCAAATGCATATTATAATCAAGAGACTCTCTCTATATTTATCTATCTCTTGTCTATCTCCCTATTATTGGCAGCAATGTCAGGAATAAGAAACATAATAGTTACTAAGCTAATTGAAATAGAAAGGAATATTGGAAACTAAGCTATATTGTTATAGGAAGTACCTGGCTAAGGGGGGAGCCACACATTCTTAGGAAAGTCTTTGGTTACAAGAGAAATAGAATGCTAACTGATAAGTACACCAATCAAAATGGAAATGGAAAATGAGCTTATATCAAGTATTTTGAATGCAGATTATAATCAAGAGATTCTCTCTATATTTATCTATCTTATGTCTATCTCCCTAACTTAATTAGAGTTGGGGTTTTATACCCATTGCTTGCTATATTTAATTATTTAATAAATTGAGGCACAACCATGAGAAATTTATATTTTTATATTCCTTCTTTCTACTACAAAAATTTCTCCAAAAACTATAAAAGACTAATAAATGTTGACTTTCTCAACTATGTGATAGGTGGCATATGGGTGTCCTTATTAATGTGGTCAGTTTATTTCCTATGTTGGGTGCAAAAGTTGTTGAAAAATATACTATCAATAATTGGATGTTAACTAACCACTCAAATATTTTAGGTGCTCAAGATTTGGAACAACAATTTCTAGCTGAGTTCCAACATTAAACCTCAAACAAGTTGGATGGTAGGACAAGAGTGTTGTAGAATTGAGAAAAGCATGTCATAATGTTTGTTTTGGGGCATATTGCAGGACTACTGTTGAAGCAGTAAACATGTTGCAGCATCACGTTGCATCAAGGCTTGTGGGTTCCACTATGTTGTAGCATCAAGGTTGCAATGATATTGTAACAACACGATTAAGTGAGTTGTAACATTATAGGGTGTTGCAATAGTGGGTCCTAATGAATTTTTAGCGACCTTTGGGAGATGCAACAACTTAAGGGTGTTGCAACACTTTTGCATTATAGTGATATGAATGTTTTGTTGCAATAGAAAGGTGTTTCGAAAACACTAGGAATGTTGCAACAACTATACTTGCATAACCTACATGAAATAATTTCTTATGGTTTTCCACAACTTAGCACAAAGAGGTAAATTCTTCCCAAAATACCCAAGAATAAGCATTCAAATGGGATAAACAAAACACAAATATACCTTATGAAAAAGTATTAGTGTGGGAAAAAGGGGTGAAAAAGTGGCATGGAAATGGAAAAAGGTATGTAAAAGGGTATTTTATAGGTGCTAAAAATATTCCAATTTGGGTCCCTGTCATCTCCCCCAATGAAAATCATTGCAAGTCCCTATGAAACTAGGAAGTCTATTTGAGTATGAAAGGGCATGGTTCCTATGAAGGATTTTGATACTATAGTCATCCTACCCTTCTTCATGGGCATGATAGGAACATTTTATTTATTCAACTTTAGTCCAATAGGAAAGTACCTCCTTCTTGGACATGTTGTTGTCTCTCTGATAATTTAAGGTAACTAGATCATAGGGTTATGGAAGTGGAGGGTTACTTAATGGATTCAAAAGCTCTCCATTTATTTAATATATAAGTTCACTCTCTCAAGGGCCACTATAAGGTTACTGGAGGTGAATGGATCGTTTGTTTGTATGTCCCCGATGACCTATTTCCAACTCTTACTGCATCCTTCTACAACTTGTTTTATAATATCTCAATCTATGCTTTGTAATGATTAATGTCCTCTTTTCTATTTTGGTCCATAAAATCTACATGTTTTAGGTAGTTTAAACAATTTTAATGAAAAAGAAAGACATCATTAGGCTTGTAATACTCCGCTCTAGTCAACAAACTACACTTGAAGTTATTCCTTGTGACCTAGTGAGTAATTGACTAATCAATGTGGTTATTCAAGTAAGACACAAAAGATCTTAGTTTAAAAACTCCTAAAAAATAATTGTGGTTCTAAACTAGGTTGGTGAAATAAGATTTTGTTATGGGTACGTGTTCTTGTAAGTGTTCTTCCCACCACTTCTTGATGTTTCAAACGATTTTTTGATGCTCCTTGAAAGGGATTACTCTCTCTTTATAGGCATACATATCTCCTTTCCACTTGTCTTTCTTATCCTTCTCCCACTAATATTAAAGGTTTTCCTAAACATCTTTATCCTTCATCAAACTAGGATTCATCTTAGTAGTGATTTCTAACAATTTAGGTTGTTCATTCTTCATTTGACTAGTCATATATTCTATGTATTGATATTTGGGTTCTCTCCACTATATTAGAAAGACAATCCTTCTTATCCTTTTGTCAAATAAGCTTCTTTCCTGATCAAGGAAAACTAATCTCTCAAAGGATCTACTTTTTCTCAATTTATGTTCTAAAATTTTGGTTCTATTTTGTAGTTATAATTGGGTGAATCCATGAAGAAGAGTTACACTTTTGGGCCAAATGTGGTGATGATATTTTAAAATTTTATGTTTTATCAAATTGAATCCCTCAAAAATCATATAATCTTTGTGAATTTTGGTTTGGAGTGAAAAGACAAATTGTGGAGAATTATGTTGTTTTCCTAATATTTTTTTCAAAAAGTATTAGTGTCATATAATCTGTCAAATTTCCATTAAATTAAATACTTGTCCTTGCAATTTCTCGCACATCTTAACATTTATGCGTGTGTTCAAGAAAAATAACTTAATCTAAAATGTATAATTCCCATATATACATAAGGGCATGATCTACACAAAAAGCACTAAAGTATGCATATTGAAACCTTATTTTTTTATGCAAAATTATCATTTTTATTATATTTCAAGGTTGGAAAATTAATATATGAATTCCATTTTTGAACCACATGTGTTAGTACATGACTTTTTCTACTATTTAAATAGATTCAAAAATGAAAAGTACACTTTTGATTTTGAAGAGGACTTGTAATTGAAGTGAATTCAATTTTTTGTTTTTTTTTTTATTTCTATTTTATAAATTTTATGCTTTTGATTTTTCATTTAGCCCCTTCAAAATTGTCCAAGCAAATTTCAAGCATATGTTTTAAAATAAATTCTAAGAAAAATATCATATAAATTCAAAAATTTCAAACTCATATGCCATTGGATAGATGATTTCTGCATGAATCTATTGTGCTCAACTGTTCCACCTAAGGACAAATATTGCATTAAGTCCAACATGGTACAAGATGGTATTGCAGAGAAATATATAGAATGGGAGTTAAAAATTTGTTTTTTAGGACCTCAACAACTCAATCGAGCACTTGAAAATATCAATCAAGAGCTTTACTTAAAATTTGAAATAACTCAATGAAGGGTTTAACAAACCAATCCTTGGAAAGCACTCATTCCCATTTCCTCTCAATCCTCTTGCAATCCTAGTCAGAAATCCCCTTTCAGAGAATCCCATTCGCTTAGCTTATGGCTATTTCCAGTTTTCCTTGTGAGCTTCAGCAAAAGGAGGTCCAACCCCCACATTGTCACATGCATTTCCCTTTTCATTATTTCCTCAGGGTGCCTTTCCATGTTCCTCTTCAACTCTTCCTCTTATTTTTATTATTATTTTCACCATAAATTAATTATAGGTGTTAGCTAACCCCACTTGGGCTTATATTTCCTCTTCCCTCTTATCTCATGGATTTGTGGTCCCACTCTTTAGGCCATTACATAAAAATATACTCATTTATAATTAAAAATATTTTGACGTTACAAAAAATTAGGGAAAAAAGTACCAGGGGTATCACAATGAGGAGTCACCTTCCCTTTTTTATAAATGTATCCTCATGCCTTTAAGGGAGGGAGGAATTTAGCACTTGAGAGGCTCTTAGCATAGAAGTTGTTGTTAGTAGTTAGGTAGCTCTAAGAAATTTTTCTCTTGGAACTTTTGGACTAAGTTCTAGTGAGGCTAGGGACTTATTTTGGAGATGATGTGTGTAGCCCACCTTCAACTATTGGATTTTGAAGGATCTGCTATACCTGTACTTAAAATTGCAATATTAACAATGATAATCTCCTTCACTTTTGGCATAGATTCTTGTGCACATTCATGGTGATTGTAATGGCTATCTAGTACTTCTATTGTGTGTGCATTTTTTCTTTCACATGAATGATATGTTGATGAATTAATTCATGGATTATTTCTCATATGTTTGTTGGATATTTTCTCTTTTATTCAATGCATTACACTAGTTATTAGTTGTGAACTAATTTGCAATTAGTTGTTGGTGCCCTCCTTATTCTTGTATGTCTTGGATGGTTTTGGCTAACTCCTCTTGAGATAGGTTGGATCTTATTGTTATGTTGTTATATTCTTGTACTTTTTACTTCAAGTTTACCATTTGTGGGTTCATCCATCCTAACTCTTTAGTTATTTTACACTTGCCCCAAATTAACATCTCTTCACTAAAAACCAAAGAGAAAAACCACAAATATGGATATGGACACCGAAAGAGTTTGTTATCAATATTTATTGTAAGTTTCTTTTTGACTGCAACTACCTAGGAGTAATGGCAAGGTTGACTAACCATTTCATCATCCCATTCTACAAGCTTATATTTGAGTGGGATCCACCTTAGATGTCCCAAGAAGCGATGGAGGCATTACCTAACATTGAAAATTTATATGCCTCACCTGGTGGCACCTTCATCAGAGTGTTTAGTGGAAAGAAGCCTTCGTATGTTCTACCAAGGTATGCCATAGACAAGTTGGTCATGAAAGAGGTATCATATCACCTCTCCATAGAGTTATCATCAGGAATGTATAAGAAGAACAATGAATCATGGCCCACTCATCATTTGTAGATTGGGTTATAAGAGATTAGGAGCTTGAAATATGTTGATGTCGAAGCTAAGGAGATATTGAAGTTCGAGTTCGACACCAAAGACTTCAATCCATATGATCCCCATGATATTTGCAGGAACCACTGTGAGAAGGTGTACTATCAATGGATCCATGAGACATTTCACTAGGACGAGGGGGACCCTTGGAGGTACTATTACAATTACTCCAAACTCTATGAACTAGTCAATATAGCCACATCTTGGAAGGCAGCTCTATAAGCAGGAACAACATAGGAAGAAACAACAATAACAACAATAAACAATGATCGAGTGCAAGAAAAATGTAAGAGGAATATTTGTGATAACCTAAAGGCTGAGTAAAGCTACAAGATGATAGAAGATCCTATCACTGAGAAAGCATCTTTGGTAGCAGAGGCAAAGAGGCAGTAGCAAGTAAAGAGGGAAGAGAGAAGGAAGAAATAAAATCAAATGTTGGAGGAAGAAGGATGGAAGCTACAGGAAATGGAGAAGAAGTGGAAGGAAGAGAAGGAGAGAAAGGGAAGAAAAGAAGAAATAAGAGGAAGAAGAAAGGCAAGGCATGAAGATAGAGTAAATAATGCACATAAAGGTTGAGGAGTCAGAACAACCGATAGTTGAAGAAGAGGGTAAATAGATGCAATATCGGGAGCTTGCTCAGTACATTGAGCGACTGATTGAAGTGATAGACATGGAGTTGTGGGATGAGCCATGAAATGAATACACCGACCTCATACCAAGAGCACCTGAGGTCACCTCTGAGTCTCCTCCACCTCTATTGGTAGAACCAATCCCGAGCAAGAAAGGAAAGATTATTCTCCTTGATGATGATCTGGTTATAGATGTGTACAATATTTAATTCGATGAGTTCCAGAAGAATATTGTACAGGTGCAAAGGAAACACTTTTTGAATGATCACACATCACCTGCATTCATGAATTAAAGGGTTATAATGTTAAATGTCAGACAACATCCAGCTCCTAGTGCTGATGCCACCTTTGCCTATGCAAGAGTTAGAAGCTATAATATTAAGCTCTTGTTGGCCAAGAATGTACAAATGACAAATAACTTGCAGGCAAGTAGGAAAGAGGTATAATAACTTAGTGAGTGGAGCACATTTTCCAGGATGGAAGAGATGAGGAAAACAATACTTGATGAAGTATCAAAACTTGAAACTACTATGGGGAAGCTTTATGTGCACGGATTATAGAAATAGAGAAAAAAATTTGTTCACAAATATGGTGACAGTGGAGCCCACATATGAGATGGGACTCCTATCCAAAATGGTGTGACATCCAATTAGGACATCACACCAGTGAGATCCCCTTACCATTGGTGGTGCATCTTCGTCGTGTTAACATAATTGAAAGAGTTATGAAACTATTGTAGCAGTTATAACCACTCTACAAAATTTTGCCTATGCTTCATTTTGGAGCCTTCCTTCTAAATTACAACAGGTAATCATGCAGTGACCTAGGTACTTGTGATTTGATTGAGCCTCATATTTGCATCATGGCTTGTGTTCACTTTCTTAACTCTCAAGCTAACCCACAAGTTGATCTCTTGAGTTTGTTTACACCTAGTTATGGGCTTGACTTATAGAACTGCACAATTCTTGAGGGAAACCATCCTTTCTCTCACAAATTTCACAGTCCAAGCTCACATTGAGCCTTCATCTCTAAAATTGCATAGAGCCAGTTGACATTCAGACTTCAGCTGGGAAATTACACAGAGCCTGAGAGGCAGGCTAGATCCACTCAACCTAGAAATTGCGTAGAATCCCCTTGCTCATAAGCTACTCAATGCCTGAGCCAATGAGTTGCCTAGTCCTTCCTAGAACTATGCAATATCTTTGTGGAATGCTTGGTAGCTTTTCCTAAAAATGAAAAAAAAAAATGTGTAAAAGCATCCCTAGAAAATAGGGTTATATTTTTAGTAGCACAGAGGAGACACTTGAGTTATTTTGGAAACTGCTGCTAAGTGTCGCTTTTTCCTTGATTTTTTTTGCATTCGCGTCATAAACCCTAAATAACACAATTATATTTAATCAGTGCTATTAAATTTCATTTTAATACTCTATCTTGGGGCTCTAACATTCCCAAGGAGATCAAGGAACCTTCAGCGCAATCGTTGTCATCTTTCCAAGCAAGTATTTATTTTCTAGTCTTTTGCCGCTTTTTCTATTTCGTTTACTTGTTTAGCTTATGAGAGTGTCTTTTCATTTGTTTTGTTGAAAAATTTTGGATTTTGACTTTTTTTTATCTTATATAAGTGTTTTTTGAAGTTTCACATTTCCTTTCCTGAGTGTCGCATGCATTACCTAGTCTTTTACACTAACAGTTGTCGTTATCGTGGCTATTTCCACATGCCTCATTTTCCATCAGTTGGATTGATTCCTACACTTGTTTTACTTACATGCATCATCACTTAGTTAGATCTGCACTCAACATCACACCATCCTTCATATCTTTTTTATTTCACACTCCTTTTGGGCAGATGAGGGCTTCCCTTGCCTGAATCTTGACTTCCCTTACATGCACTGCACATTTTGGAAGTTCAAGGCCCCAACCTTGGCTTCTAGAATTTCACAGAGGTTGCCTTGGCATAGCTCCAACTATGGATTGCGCAGTTCTAGGAGCCGGCCTCCTAGTCTTGGCCACTAAGACTGTGCAATGTGCAGTCTCTCTTAGCTTGTGCCCAAACTGACCTACACATTGCATAATTTCAGTCAGTAAGCCTCCCTCACTGACTATTGGGATTGAACATTGCTCAGTTTCAATAGCCAGACAGTCACCTCTATGAATCATATGTATCATTTACCCCATCCGACGAGGCACATGGAAACACTTCTCTATGCCACCCAAAACTAAGTGAACACGAGAGATATAGTCAAGCACTGGGTGAAATAGTCACCAAAGTTCAGATAGACACTGAATCATGTTTACAGGAAAATTTATCTTAGGAAGACCTACCTGTTCTTGATCATCTTTGCATGCCGCATATATGGTCAAGAGACCATGAGACCTTTCGTAAAGGTTTGGTAGTTGTATTGGATCAGTTGGTGAATGATGGAAGGCCATTCAAATGGCTAGAATTTTTGACATATTAGTTGAAATTCCATGTGAACAATTCCCAAAATCCACCCAAGGATGAGCAAGTGAGATTCTACATGTCCGCATATTTATTGGATGCAATTTGTGCCCAGTAAAAATTTCCTGGCATGAGCTGGAGATGGACACCAAAAGATTTTGTTGTAAATATTTATTGCAAGTTTCTTTTTTACTACAACTACCCAGGAGTAATGGCAAGGTTGACTAACCTTTTCATTTTCCCATTGTACAAGCTTATCTTTGAGTGGGATCCACCTTAGATGTCCCAAGAAGCGATGGAGGTGATACCTAACATTGAAAATGTTATGCCTCACCTGGTGGCACCTTCATCAGAGTGTTTATTGGAAAGAAGCCTTGGCATGTTCTACCAAGGTATGCTATAGACAAGTTGGTCAAGCAAGAGGTATCATATTACCTCTCCATAGAGTTATCATCAGGATTGTATAAGAAGAATAGGGCATCATGGCCCACTTATCATTTCTGCATTGGGTTATACAAGATTAGGAGCTTGAAATATGTTGATGTTGAAGCTAAGGAGATATTGAAGTTCGAGTTTCACACCAAAGACCTCAATCGGTAAGATCCCCATGGTATTTGTAGGAACCACTGTGAGAAGGCGTACTAACAATGGATCCACGAGACATTTCACTAGGATGAGGGGGACCCTTGGAGGTACTATTACAATTACTCCAAGCTATGTGAACTAGTCAATATAGTCACATCTTGGAAGGCAGCTCTATAAGCAGGAACAACATAGGAAGAAACAACAACAACAAAAATAAGCAATGATCAGGTGCAAGAAAAATGTAAGAGGAATATTTATGATAACCTAGAGGCTGAGAAAAGCTACAAGATGATAGAAGATCCTATCACTGAGAAAACATCTTTGGTAGCAGAGGAAAAGAGGTAGTAGCAGGTAAAGAGGGAAGACAGAAGGAAGAAATAAAATCGAAGGTTGGAAGAAGAAGGATGGAAGCTACAGGAAATGGAGAAGAAGTTGAAGGAAGAGAAGGAGAGAAAGGGCAGAAAAGAAGAAACAAGAGGAAGAAGAAAGGCAAGGCATGAAGACAGAGTAAATGATGCCTATAAAGGTTGAGGAGTCAAAACAACCGACAGTTGAAGAAGAGGGTGAATAGATGCGAGATCGGGTGCTTGCTCAGTACATTGTGCAATTGATTGAAGTGATGGACATGGAGTTGGGGGATGAGCCGTGAAATGAATACACTGACCTCCTACCAAGATCACCTGAGGTCACCTCTGAGTATCCTCCACCTCTATTGTTAGAACCAATCCCGAGCAAGAAAGGAAAGATTATTCTCCTTGATGATGATCTGGTTATAGATGTGTACAATCTTTAATTCGATGAGTTCCAAAAGAATATTGTACAGGTGGAGAGGAAAAACTTTTCGGATGATAACGCGTCACTTGCATTCATAAATGAAAGGGTTATAATGTTAAATGTCAGACAACATGCAGCTCCCAATGCAATGCCACCTTTGCCTATGCAAGAGTGAGAAGTTATAATGTTAAGCTCTTATTGGCTAAGAATGTACAAATGACAAATAACTTGCAGGCAAGTAGGAAAGAGGCATAATAACTCAGAGAGTGGAGCACATTTTCTAGAATGGAAGAGATGAGGAAAGCAATACTTGATGAAATATCAAAACTTGAAACTACCATAGGGAGGCTTTATGTGCACGGATTATAGAAATAGAGAAAAAAGTATGTTCAAAATATTAGTGACATACAAGCTACCATCACCCATATCCAAGAGTGGACAATGCAATACAAAGGGGTACCACTTAACTTTTCAAAGATAATGAAGCCTCAAGCAAAGCTGGAGAAAGAAAAGTTCTGTATGTTAATCCATAACTATGAGCATCTCACCCCATTCATCACCAAAACATGCCTCATATGCAAAGTTGTACAAGAGTTTTGATGTCATGGTGAGAATGCACATGATCCCTTCAATTGGTTCCCTCATCGAGGTTAAACACAAGAACCAATTCTGGCTAGAGATCAATAGGTAATGTAGCAGCTAAGGCGAGAGGCCACCATGGATGACTTGGATCTCAATGCACATAACATGCATAAGTACATTGCTTGTCCTATCATGGTCAACACCATGTTGCACATGCTTCAAGATGAGCTGGATACAGGTTCCAGGACCGTATACCCGAATGCTATGCAGGAAAGATTCTGTTATCAGAGAGACACCATCAAGAAGTTTTGGGACATCATCTCACAATACCAAGCTTCACATGAGTACATGATCGAGAAGCACCAAGTGGAGGTTCTCAAGTTTGTCTTTCCCTAAAATTTAGAGTCATAGTGTTTTGACTTGTTACGTTGTCTCTAGCCTATTTTTCTCACATGGGTACATGTGGAAAATGTAATATTATTTGCAAATATGTTGTACGTGAAATTTCAAGTGTGATTAGTGGAATATTAAAGGTCATCATATTATGTAATGATTTATTTGTGAATAAGTTGAAGAGTCATGAGGGTAGTCAAAGAGTCACAAAGGGGAATGTCAAGGGTCACCCCACCCTTTGCTATAAATAAAACCTCATAACTCATAGAACAAGCTTTTGGGAGCCAAGCATTTGGCTAGGATTAGGCTTAGAAAAGGCTTGGGAGTATTGGGACTAGCCTTGGATTCTCCATAGCATAGAATGAGTATACTTCTTTGGAGGAGCAGGTGTTCTTGGATGTAATGTTCCATTATTAGGGCTAGTGACCGTGAATGGTGTATGCATGGATGGAACTTTCAATTATAATAAAAATAACAGAGCCAACACACTTTCATGCATATGTTGTTAGTATAGTTCAACTATTCTCGTTGCTTTAGCAATGTATGTTGTTTAACTTATGAATTTACTTATGAACTAATTTGTATGAAATTGTATGAATTCTATTGAATACATGTTGTTGGATTAATCTGTCACTTTAATTTGTAGACTATTCCCCATTTTAGCTTGTGATGTCATTTTGCTTGTGTGTTCCTTTCGATCTATGTAACATTATAGGCTTCTAAAGGGAACACTTCCTTTTCCCCTCTGTGTTTTAGAACCCCCATGCACGTCACTTGACTCGCTACAAGGTCACACACTTTCTTCAGCCCAAATTTATCATACTTATCTCTACGTGCTATCGCAGTCAAGGAATTACATTACTATCCATTGATGGGACTCCTACTCCAAATGGTCTAAGGTCTAGTTGGGACTTCTTACCAGGTAGATCCCCTAAATGTTGGTGGGTCCAACACCGTTAACATTTCTGGCTCTAGAAGGAGGGCCAGATGGCAAGTTGAGCCCTTGAACTCTGTTTTGAATTTATGCACATCATTAATGACATTTCCTAATCAAAACCATTACATGTTTTTCTCACGTTGTTGGTTTCGATGTGTCGATGGATTTTATATATGACTTTTCAAATACAAATTCAATGGTGATAATGGAACACTCCTATTCAAGCATGCAATTTCCTTTGTTGGCTTTTGTGACATGCATGATTTCCCTTTCGATGACATCACCTATGGGTTGTTCGCCTTCACATTCAAATGAAACATTAAGTAATGGTTTCACTTATTTCCTATAGCCTCGATACACTCTTATGATCATATGCTTAAATAATTATTCCCTGCTTTCATTTTCTATGACCGTGAATCACTCAATCGAAAAATTTTAAAATTGAGAAAAGCTCCTCACAAATCTCTTGAGAACTTTCATGATCATTTCCTTCATTACTGTTATGAATTTCCTCAAGATGAAGTTGACTCAAAAATTTGGGAGGGAACATTTCAATATCTTATTTACATTTATGAGAATGGACACAAGTTAGAAACTTCCAACTCTCTCCCAACATACCTCGGTGTTAGAGCTTCAAAATCTAAGACAAATGAAGTTATTGTCCCAAGTGACCCTTCATCCCCTTCTCATCAAGAAACTGTAGCTCTACATGATAAGGTGGGAGAAGCTGTCAACCCACCTATTGATTTGTCACCATCTTCCTACCCCACCTACTCTTGATTTCTTTAAAGATTTGGACTACAAGACTGATTGTTGTAACATGGTCTCATCCGCCCAACCTTCGTCCTTTGGTTCCTTTAATCCTCCAGATTTTGGTGTGTTGTGTTCATCTGTTCTGGATTGTACTTGTGATGTTCATGAGGATCAATTTGTGGATGGAGTTGTTGTTGAACAACCAACCCATGGATTTATTTTTTATGAGTATATGTGGGAGCCTTAACAAGAATCTATAGTGAGGGATGACCTCCTTCTGTTTGCAACTCATCCACATCATCCTGGCATATTCCACGATTCTATGATTTCTGTTCCATATTATGAAAACTCATCTTTGGATGTTTTCACTTCCGATCATTCACAGAACACGTGGGTGTTAGTCTTTCATTCAATTACGAAGAGGAAAAAAATTTCTTCCTGGATCCACTCAATTTCTTATCTTTCATTTCCAAAAAACATAGAGGGTAAAAACTCTTGTTTTTAATTGCCCCCTATTTATGATTCATGAGATCATGAGGATGTCATTGTTCATCTTAAATTTTTTGATCATAGATATCATGATCTTTTCACTCACTCATCTAATCATGATTCTAATTCACCTGATGTTGATCTTTCCAAGCCACCAGTCTTTGATGATACATGTTCTGATGAAGTGGAAACCCCTCAAGCTATCAAGGCACTTCAGCCCGAGCTGTCGATTATGTCATGTTCTCGTAGCCTTGAGGTTAGTCCCACTTCATATCAGAAATCTATTGAATCTTTCTAGGCTCATCATCACTCTCTTGTTCACATTGAATATCAAACCATATCACAGTTTTCACATCCTCCACGAGAATCACACGGTCCTATTACTCTTGCAATGGAGGAGTCATATGTAGTAAGCACTATTGCGAAGTGAAAAGTTTCTTCTTTCTTCATGTTTGCTCCTTTCTCATGTTTGAAGGTGTGTACATGCTTGTCTTCCATGCACAATGTGACAGGACACCATGATACATCTACCTAGTTCCTTTTATGTGCTTTCAAGCTTTACTTTTCAGTGGATGCATTCAAGATTTGAACGATCTAGTTTGCATTGTTTTATCTTTCTTGTTTGTTTGTATTCTTGAATATATTTCTTGTCAGTCATGTTTTCGCCCGCATAGTTCAACCAATGCATCGGTCGCTTCACTAGAAATATCACTTCACGTGAGTTGGCCCATGCTCTACTTAGCTTAGGAGTAGCAGTAGTGTTTTCTTTCTTGTTTTGATTTCTTTGTTTTGATTCTCTCCTTGGCTTGTTTTCTTGTGTACCCATATGATAGTTTCCTCATGAAATCGTGCTTGGATTCTTGAGACAAGCAAGGCAAAATCCAAGAGGAACTTGTACAACTATTAACACTTGGTTACTTGTTTATTCTGTCTCTTTATGAGAATCTTACGTTTCTTTTAATCGATGATTCCCTAATGGAAAATATGCTCCTTTCAGAGAAAATCATACTGAAACGATGATGCTTGCACTCTTAACTATTACAGCCTACTCTTATCGGTTTTCTATTTTCGGTTAACCCTTGTTAACTCAGTCAACTAGAGTAAGGAGATGGGGAAAACCTTAACATGTATGTCATAGGTATATATAAACATCCTTCTCTAAAGTAACAACCTATTCTTCTCTCAATAAGTAGGGATCCCTCTTCCACCTCATGAAATAAATAAGTGCCTATGCATAGTTCTTTTAAAATTAAAAAATATATAATAAGAAAATAAGGGTGAAAGAAGACAAAGGCTTCCTCTGTAGAGAGGTGAAGCAAGTAACTCCACCAAGGTACTGTCCAGGCTCACTGGTATTGCAGAAATGCTTTTGTTCCTGAAGTGACTCCGTCAAGGTACTATAAAAGTCTTGTTGGAAGCTAAAAATCTAACAATCTATATTAATTGTGCATTTATATACCCCTCATCCCCAATCGAAACAACTCAATTTGACTTGGCTTGGGATGTGTGTTGCGATAAAGGGAATGGTAGGACTTACATATTTAAATCAAGCTAGTGAATAAGCTACGACAATCAAATAATCAAACAATACTTCAAGAGGAGTTAGACTCGTTTTATATGAGATAAGGTCCATACAGAAAGCAGGATTTCTACTAGTGTGTCGCCAATGTTGTAGTGGGCACAACAAGTCTCCAAAATTTTGCCTATGGTTTGTTTTCGATCCTCCCTTCTAAATTACAGTAGCTCATCTTGCACTAACCTAGATACTTATGTTTTGATTGAGCCTCATATTTGCATCATGGCTTGTGTTTTCTTGCTTGACTTGTTAGCTATCCCACAAGTCGATCTCCTGACTTGGTTTCCATCAAGTTCCGGGCTTGTCTTAGAGAACTACATAATCCTTGAGGGAAATTGGCATTGCTCTTGGGAATTGTGCAGATGAGGCTAACAGTGAGCATTCAGCTCCACAAATGTGTAGACCCAGTTGACAGCCAGCCTTCAACTGGGAAATTGCAAAGAGCTTGAGAGGCAACCCAAAGCCACTTAGCCTAGAAATTGTGTAGAAGCCTCTTGCTCAGACATTGCTCAGTGCATGAGCCAGTGAGTTGCCCAGTCATTCCCAAAACTATGCAATCTCTCCAGGAAATGCATGGAATATTTTCCTAAAAAATAAAAATTAAAAAGAGAAAAAGAATACCTAGAAAATAGGGATCTATTTTTAGCAGCCCAAAGGAGACACTTGAGTTATTTTGGAAATTGCAGCCAAGTGACACTTTTTCCTTAACATTTTTGCCATTCACATCATACTCCTTAAATCGACTAAATATATTTAATGGGTGCAGCTACAACTCATTTTCACATTTGATCTTGGGGCTTTCGCATTCCCAAGGAGACCTAGGAACCCTCAGTGCGATTGTCATCACCTTTCCAGGTATGTCTTGCTTTTCTAGTCTTTTACCATTTTTTCTATCGTTTTTTCTTGTTTATCTTGTGAGACTGTTTTTTCACTTGTTTTTTTAAATGATTTCTCAAGTTTTAACTTGTTTTAGCTTGTATAAGTGTTGTTTTAAGTTTCACATTTCCTTTCCCAAGTTGCACATGCATTACCCAATTTTTTGCACTAACAGTCATTGTTACAGTGGCTCTCTCCACATGCTTCACCTTCCTTCAGTTTGATTAAATCATGCACTCATTTTACTTACATCCATCATCACTCAATCATATCTACACTCAGCATCACAACATTCTTGAGATCTACTCGAATTTACACTCCTCTTGGGCAGATCCAGGCTTCCCTTGCCTGGATCTTGCCTTCCCTTCCATGCATTGCACATTTTGGGAGATCAAGGCCCCAACCTTGGCTTATAGAATTGCACATAGGCTACCTTGCCTTGGCTCCAACTGCACATTATACAACTCTAGGAGCCATCCTCCCAGTCCTGATAACTGAGACTGCACAACTTGCAATCTCTCCTGGCCTATTCCCAGACTAAACTGCGCATTTCACAATTCCAATCAGCAAGCCTCCCTCACTAACTATTGGGACTATACAATTCACAATTCCAATAAGCAGCCAATCACCTCTATGAACCAGGATTGTGCAATTCCTCCCATCATTCATTTGTCTCCAAGTACAACAGTTGTTGACCATCTCTCTCGTAGTTTCAGTTAACATGGCTTCTAAGAGAGTAGTACTAGGAAGTAGTTGAGCAAGTGTCAGTTAACTTTCCAGTTTATGCCAAAACTCAGTTGTTCATTAAGAAAGGCATGAAGTTGACATGACAGTAGATCAAGGATATCTTTGCAGATGACTTCAAGGAGGACTTACAGGGGCAGATGGTTTATATCAATATCCAATGGTTAGGCTTTTGCAAGGATGCAGGTAGGTACCCCACCTTCCCATGTGTGGACATTATCAACTAGATTGTCTAACATACAGATCAAGAAACTATGACATTGAGCAATGTTAATGGGATAGAAATTTCACCCTTTAGGGCAGAGAACTATCATTAGATGTCTCATTTAACTTAGTCAGTGATGCACATGACACACTTCTCTATGCCAACCACATCCAGGTGAACATGAGAGATATAGTAAAGTGCTGGGTGAAAGAGACATCAAAGTTCAAAGAGACACCCAATCATGTTTACAAGACAATGTATCTTAGGAAGGCCTACCAATTCTTGATCATCTCTACATGCCTAGTATATGGTCAGGAGAGCAACAATGGGAGGCCAATTGGTCATACTTATTGGCTTATCAGTTAAAATTCCTGTGACCAATGCCCAAAATATTCCTAAGGATGAGCAAGCAAGATTCTACATCTTCCCATATTTAGTGGATGTAATTTGTGCCCAATAGCAGTTTCCTGGCATGAGGTAGACATTGAAACCAAAAGAGATTGTTCTCAACATTTACTGCAAGTTTCTTTCTTGTTGCAGCTACTGAGGAGTAATTGAAAGGATGATAGACCATTTCATCATCCCATTATACATGTTGATCTTTGAGTAGGATCCACCTTCCATGTCCTAAGAAGTGATGGAGGCGATAATTAACATTGCAGATTGTTTGCCTCACCAAATGCTACCTTCATCAGAGTGTTTGGAGGAGAGAAGCCTTGACATGTTGTACCGGGGTATGCCACGGAGAAGTTGGTCATGCAAGAGATCTCATATCACCTCTCCACAGGGTTATCACCAAGATTGCATAGGAAGAATAAGGCCCCATGGTCCACTCTTCCTTTTCGGATTGGGTTATATGAGATTAAGAGCTTGAAAGATGTTGATGTCAAAGCTAAGGAGATATTGAAGTTCAAGTTCAGCACCAAATACTTCAATCTATATTATCCCCACATATTTGAAAGAACTACTGTGTGAAGGTGTACTATATATGGATCCACGACACATTTCATTGGCACAAGGAGGATGCTTGGAGATATTGTTACAATAAATCCAAGATCCACGAGCTGGTCAGTATATCCACATCTTGGAAGGCTACTCTACATGCAACAACAAAACATGAATACATAACAACGACAACAATAAAAAACAATCCAATGTAGGAAAAAGGTAGGAGGAAGATTTCCATGAATCGAGAGGATGAGAAAAGCTACAAGATGAGAGAAGATCCTATCATTGAGAAAGTAGCTTTGGCAGTGGAAGAAAAGAGGCAGCAGTGGATAAAGAGGTTAGCGTGAAGGAAGAAACAAAAGAAAAGTTTGGAGGAAGCAAAATGGAAGTTGCAGGAAATGGAGAAGAAGTGGAAGGAAGAGCAGGAGTTGAGAATGAGAGAAAGGAAGAAAAGAATAAACATGAGAAAGAATAAAGGAAAGGTGCGATGAAAGAGAAAACAACACCCATACAAGTTAAGGAGTCAGAACAACCAACAACTAAAGAAGAGGGTAAAAATATGCAAGATCGGGAGCTTGCTCGGAAGATTGAGAAACTGATTGAAGTGAAAAACATGGAGTTGGGGGATGAGACACATAATGAATACACTAAACTCATTCCAAGAGCAATTGAGGTCACCTCTCACTCTCCTCCACCTCCAATGTCAAAACCAATCTCGAGCGAGCAAGGGGAGGTTGTTTTCCTTGAAGATAATCCAATTATGGATTTGTACAATATTTTATTCGATGAGTTTTATAAGACAATTGTACAGGTGTAGAGGAAACACTTTCTGGATGATCACATGTCACCTGCATTCATGAAGGAAAGGGTGATAGCGTCATATGTCATAAAACATCTAGATCCCAATGTCGGTGCCACTTTGGCCTATGCATGATCCACAAGCTCTAATGTTAGGTTCCTGTTGGCTGAGAATCAAAAAATGGAAAATAACTTGTAGGTGGCCAGGCAAGAGGCAGAACAACTCAGAGAGCAAAGCGAAGTTTCCACAATGGCAGAGATAAGGAAAGTGATACTTGATGAAGTATCAACACTTGAGACTACCATGCAGAAGCTCTATGACATATTTCTCACCGTGCATAAATCATTTTTCCATGTGCATGGCTTACAAAAACAGAGAAAATGTTTGTTCAAACTCTTAGGGACATACATGCTGCAATCGCCCATGTGAAAGAGTGGATAATGTGGTACAAAGGGTCTCAGCTTCATTCACTAAAGATGATGAAGCCTCAAAAGAGTTGGAGAAAAAAAATGTCTGGATGATGATCTAGAACTATGAGCATATCACCCCATTCATCACTACCGTACAAACCTCATATGCATGGTTGTACAAGAGTTTGGATGTGATGGTGAGAACATATAGGATCCCTTCAATTGGTTCCCTCATCAAGGCTAAACATAAGAACTAAGTCTGACTAGAGATCGACAGGTACATGAAGAAACTAAGGTGAGAGGCCACTAAGGATGACTTCGAGCTCAACATGCATAGCATTCAGAAGTACATTGGTGGTCCCATCATGGTCAACACCATGTTGCACATACTTAAGGATGAGTTGGATACAGGTTCGAAGACCATATACCCAGATGCTATGGAGGAAATAGTTTGCTATTAGAAAGAGAACATCAAGTAGCTTGGGGACATCATATCATAGTACTAAGCTTGGCATGAGTATGTGACCAAGAAGCACCAATTGGAGGTTATGGAGGTTGTCTTTCCCCAAACTGCAAAGTCGTAGTGTTTTATCTTGTTAGCTTGTCTCTAGCCTATTTTATCTCACATGGGTACATGTGGAAAATTTAATATTATTTGTAAATATGTAAAGGTCATCATATTATGTAATGATTTATTTGTAAAGAAGTTCAAGAGTCATGAGGATAGTCAAAGAGTGACAAAGGGGAATGTCAAGCGTCACCCCACCCTTTGTTATAAATAAAACCTCATAAGTCATAGAACAGGCTTTTGGAAGCCAAGCATTTGGGTAGGCTTACACATAGAAAAGGCTTGGGAGTATTGTGATGAGCCTTGGCTTCTCCAAAACATAGAGAAAGTATACTTCTTTGGAGTGTTGGGCTGTGTTATATTCTTTCCATGACTAGCCCACGTAGTTAATCGGCGGGTTAGAGGGGGGGCAGATCCCCCCCATTCGTTGCACTAATTGCGTAGTGAGGGGGTCACAGGGGGTTTGAGGGGTGCAGGTAACCACACTCTATGGGGTCTAGGGTATCACTGCGGAAAATTTTAGTTTTGGAACCTATGTTAGGTTGGGAAAACCCACTTATGGTTTTGTGCATGATTTTTACACATTTTTTGGACGCGATGGTTTTCAGTCCATGATTTTGGACACAATGGTTTTCGGTCCATGGTATTGGATGCTTCAACATGTATAAATATGTATTATAACATTGAAAGGAACATAATTAAAAATCAAGTTGGTAGTCCCGGTTTTGGGATCTAGGGGAAAATCTCTATGTATATATGTTTTATGTGTTATGCTCTCGCATTGTTTATTTTATGTGTTTTAGAATTTGTATGCAAGTAATTTCTGTACGGGGTTAAAACCTACATACAGGAGTAGGTGTTCTTGACTATAATGTTCCACTATTAGGGCTAGTGGTTGTCAATGGTGTATGTATGGATGGAACTTTCACTTATAATAATAATAACAAATCCATCACCCTTTCATGCATATGTTTTTATTGTAGTTGGATTCGTCTGGTTTCTTTAGAAACCTATGTTATTTAACTTATGCATTTTATTACGAACTACTTTGTATGCAATTGTATGAATCTTGTTCAATGTGTGTTGTTGGATTAACCTGTCACTTTAATTTGTGGAATATTCCACATTTTAGCTTGTGATGTCACCTCACTCATGTGTTACTTTTGATATGTGTACTATTACAAGCTTCTAAGGGGAACACTTCCTTTTCCCCTCTATGTCTTAGAACCCCCATGCATCTCACTAGATTCACTACAAGGTCACACACTTGCCTCAACCCAAAGTTATCATACCACACTACCGCAGTCAAGGCATTATGTTACCAACCACTATTGGGACTCCTACTCCAAACAGTCTGATGTCTAGTTGGGACTTCTTACTAGGGAGATCCCCTGAATGTTGGCGGGTCCAACACCATCAACATTTATGGCACTATAAGAAGGGCTAGATGACAAGATGAGCCCATGAAGTATGTTTTGAATTTATGCACATCATTCATGACTTATGTCCCAATCAAAACCCCAACATGTTTTTCTCATGTTGTTGATTTCTATGTGTCAGTGGATGTTATAGATGACTTGTCCAAATAAAAATTCAATGGCAATAATGGAACAATCCTATTTAGGCACACAATTTTTTTGGTTTCTTTTGTGACAAGCATGATGTCCCCTTGGATGACGGGTTGTTCACCTTCATGTTCAAAGGGCATGTTAAGAAATGGTGTCACTCATTGCCTACAACGTTTATACACTCTTACGATCATAGGGTTAAAGAATTATTTCATGCTTTCATTTTCTATGACAGTAAATTCCCAATCGAAAAATTTTAAGATTGGGAAAATCTTCTCATGAATCTCTTGAGAACTTTCACGATCATTTCCTTCACTACTGTTATTAATTTCTTGAAGATGAAGTTGACTGGAAATTTTTGGAGAGAAGATTTCAATATCTTGTTTACATTTCTAAGAATCAACACAAGTTAGAAACTTCCAACTCCCACCTAACATACCTTGTTCCTAGAGTTTCAAAATATAACATGGATGAATTTCCTGTCTGCAGTGACCCTCCGTCCCCTTCTCATTAAGTAATTCTAGCTCCGTAGAATGAGGTAGGAGGAATTGTGAGCCCACCTATTGATATAATACCATCTTCTCCTACTCCAACTACTCTAGATTTTTGGGCATTTTTGGGCTGCAAGCTTGACGGTTGTCATGTTGTCTCATCCCCTCAACCTCTATCCTTTGGTTCCTTTGGTCCTATATATTTTGGTGTGTTGTGCTCATTCGTTCCAAATTCTACTTGTGATGTTCACAAGGATGAATTTGTGGATGGATTTGTTGTCAAACCGGCAACCCATGCTATTATTTTTATGAGTATGTGTGGGAGCTTGAACAAGAATCCGTGGTGAAGAATGATCTCCTTCCATTTGCACCTTGTCCAGATCATCCTGACATCTTCCATGATTCTGCCATTTCTATTCCATCTTGTGAAAACTCATCTTCAGATGGTTCCACTTCCGATCATTCAAAAAACACGTGGGATGTCAGTCTTTCATTCGATTGCGGAGAGGATAAATCTTTCTTCCCGAATTCCTCAATCTGTCATCTTTCATTTCCGAAAAAAATAGAGGGTAAAAATTCTTGTTTTTCATTGCCCCCTCATGATTCATCAAATCATGAGCACGTCATTATTCATCTCAAATTTTCCGATCATGGATGTCATGATCTTTTCACTCACTCCTCTGATCAAGATTCTAATTCACCTATTGTTGATCTTTCCAAAACACCGATCTTTGATGATCCATATTCTGATGAAGTGGAAACCCCTCAAGTTGTGGAGGCACTTCAGCCCAAGCTCACGGTTATGTCAAGTTCTAGTAGCGTTGAGGTTAATTCCACTATCGATTAGAAATCTATTAAATCTCTCCAGGTTCCTCATCACTCACTTGTTCACATTGAAGTTCAATCCATCTAACATTTTTCACATCCTCCTCTAGAATCACAGGATCGTATTTCTCATGCATTGGATAGCAAGCACTGTTACGAAGTGAAAATTTTATTCTTTCTTCATGTTTTCTCATTTTTCATGTTCAAAGGTGTGTACATGCTTGTATTCTGTGTGCAATGTGACACGACACCATGCTACGTTTACAAAGTGCCTTTCATGTGTTTTCAAGCTTTACTTTTCTATGGATGCATTCAAGATTTGAACAATCTAGTTTGCATTGTTTTATATTTCTTGTTTGTTGGTATTATTGAATATCTTTATTGTCAATCATGATGTCACCTACATGGGTCAACCAATGTGTTGGTGGCTACATTGGAAATATCACTTCACACGAGTTGGCCTATGTCTTGCTTATCTTAGGAGTAGAAGTGTTTTATTTCTTGTTTTTATTTATTTGTTTCACTTTTGTTTTTCTTATTTCCTTGGCTTGTTTTATTGTGCACTTGTAGGATAGTTTTCGCATGAAATCATGTTTGGCTTCATGAGACAAGCAGGGTGAAATCCAAGAGGAACTTGTACAACTATCAACACTTGGTTACCTGTTTATTTCATCTCTTTATGATAATCTTGTGTTTCTTTTAGTCGATGATATGTTGGTGGAAAATACATTATTTTCAGAGAAAATCATAGTGAAACCACAATGCTTGCACTCTTAACTAGTACCGCCTACTCTTATCGGCCTTCTATTTTTAGTTAACCCTTGTTAACTCAGTCAAGTAGAGTAAGGAGAGGGGGAAAACCTTAACAAGTATGTCATAGCTATATATAAACATCCTTCTCTAAGGGACAACATCTTCTTCTCTCAATAAGTAGGGATCCCTCTTCCACCTCTGGAAATAAATAAGTGCCTATGCATAGTTCGTTAAAATTAATATATATATATAATATATATATATTATATATATATATATATATATAATTGTATTATACCTAGGGGGGATAATATGGGGTACAAAGGGAGGTACCCAAGGGAATAATCTAATAATGGGATGAGCCATAGTAATCAATAAGGTGGTTAACCTGTATCATGTAAAAGACCACAAGTAGTTAGTAATAATGTAATGAGCCCATGGTATTAGATAGATGGTATTGAGGGAACCATGGTAATGACCCATGGTATTGTATGTATGAGGCCTATATAGAGGCTGTAGACTCCCAATTGAGAGATGTCAAGGAATATTGTATGAACATGCATATGGCTTCTAGAGTGTTCTCCTTCCTTAAGGAGTGAATGTATGGTGTTGCCCTACCTTAATGGTTTGATATTAATAAAGAAGCATTTTCATCTATTTCTATCTTCTTATTTCTTGGGTTTATTTGCATTGTCTTATATTTTCAGATTAGATCTATAACAAGTGGTATTAGAACATTTTCTTGGGCAAAAGTGGAGAATTTTTTTTTTTTTTTTTGTAGGAACTTTCTGGGGCAGTGAGTTTACAAATCAAATTACAGATATGGATTCTTTGTGTAAAAATACCCAAGTTAAAAAAAAAAAATCGGCCAAATTAGAGTCGGGATGAAGGAGATATCGCTGATCTAAAAATCAATGTTGTTGTAGACATTTTTTGGGGCAACGAGTTTGCAGTGCAGATTTGTACGTTCTGGTGAAAAATCTGCAGAATCTAATTGTAGATCTGGATTATTTGTGAAAAAATACCTAATTTCAAAAAAAATCAGTCGAATCGGAGTCCGAATTAGGGGGATGTCGCTAATTTAAAATCAGCTATTTTTTCAGAAAATTTTTGTGATGGCAGGACGGTTGCAGTGCGAACAGGAAATTCCAGTGCCTAGATCAAGATTTGTACCACATGAGAAGATGCAGAATGGTTGTTCCATTTCTGAAAATAGGCCATAATAGGGATTCTAAGCAATATTGACAGAATTGTGGCCATTTCAAATTTTCGCCAAGTGAATTTTTCCCAAACCCTCTTCATGGAGGATCTTAATTATACAGGGAAAGATGATAGCCCTACTATTGAAGAATTCATATGGGGACAAAATTTCACATATGGGACACTTTGGAAGAATTCAGTGGCGCTTAGTTTCAAAGATGAGGCTGCCAAATGGTGGTTCTCACTTAATAACAAGCAGTTGACCAAACTTTCAGATGCAGAATTTGAAAGAGTACTTTTAGACAAATGGTCTCGTGCTAGAAAAAAAGAGAATGAGACATACAAGGGGTTATTTTTTACTGGTGTCTCCTTATTGTAGGTTCATGGATTGATTCAGAGGGAGAAGATGATTGTGTCTATAAATCCTAGCTGCAAGCATAATTTTATCAATGTTAATTTGGCAAAAAAATTGCAAGTTCCAGCCAAACACATTGAAAACACACAGGTTGATGATGAGGATGTTCAAGTTTATAAGGATTTGAAGCTTTATATGGATAATTATGTGTTGCATGGTGATTTTTATACTTCAGATATGGATAACATGGATGTTGTTCTGAGATATCCTTGGATGGAATCCATGCCTACTATCAATATTAATGTGCAGAAGAAATTTCTGAAGCTCTGGTATAAAAAGAAGAAAATTACATTACAGGATATTTCCATCAATAAACAGATAGATTCCACAAAGGCTGAAGTAGAAGATGTTCCAAGGATCGACATATCAGATGATGAGCCATTGATGGTCAAAAACCACACACAAACATCAAACTAGGTACCAGAAAAATAGGTAGAGGCTAAAGCAGAAAATGTTACATCAGAGGGGGACTCAGTGGTTGAAGTAATATTGAAAGATGATAAACAACAATAGGCACCACAATAGGTACCAGATACCCATCAGGCTCCATTAGGTGCTGAATTAAAGAAAGATACATTGTTGGTTAACACTTCAGCATATCACCACCCACATCACCCTATAAGAAAACAACCAACAAGATGGCAATGAATTAGCCACAAGGACAACAACCCTAGCATGGAAAATAAAGAGGAGTGAAGATCCACCTATTACACATCAACATAGAAGAGCTACCAAGGTCAACTTCCATCTCAAGCGAGCAAGGCACCAGCGCGATCAAGGGTTCACCTTTCTCTTGGATGGCTAGATGCACATGCATGGTACCAGTGGACTACTCTTTTGAGTAGATCTTATTATTTGCGTTCTTCCCATGTTTCGAGGACGAAACATGTTAAGGGGGGTGGAATGTAGTATACCAAGGGGGGATAATATGGGGTACGGTACAAAGGGAGGTACCCAAGGTAATAATGTAATAATGGGATGGGCCATAGTAATAAATAAGGTGGTTAACCCATATCATGTAAGGGACCACAAGTAGTTAGTAATAATGTAATGTGCCCATGGTATTAGTCGATGGTATGAGGGAACCATGGTAATGATCCATGGTATTGTATGTATGAGGCCTATATAGAGGCTAGAGACTCCCCATTGAGAGATGTCAAGGAATATTGTATGAACATGCATATGGATTGTGGAGTGTTCTCCTTCCTTAAGGAGTGAATGTATGGTGTTTCCCTACCTTAAGGGTTTGATATTAATAAATAAGCATTTCTATCTATTTCTATCTTCTTATTTCCTGGGTTTATTTTCCTTTTCTTATATTTTCAGATCATATCTATAACATAAAATAAGGGTGAATGAAGACATAGGCTTCCTACACAGAGAGGTGAAGTAAGTAACTCCACCAAGGCACTGTCTAGGCTCATTGGTAGTGGAGAAATGATTGTGTTCCTGAAGTGACTTCGTCGGGGTATTATCCAGGCCTTTCAGTAGTGGAGAAACACCAGAGATGAAGCTAAAAATATGACATCCTATATTACTTTTGCATTTACATAACCCTCATCACCAATAAAAAATAAATATGTTTTACTTGGCTTTGGGGGTGTGCTGCCGATAAAAAGAATGGTAGGGACTACATCCTTAACTCAAGCTACTAAAGAAGCTATGACAATTCAAGAATCAAATAGTACTTCTTGAAGATTTAGGCTCTCTTTATACGAGATAAGGTCGATACAAAGAGATGGATTTCTACTAGTGTGTCACCAATGTTGTAGTGCCTACAACCATCCTTTAAAATTTTCCCTATGCTTCATTTTGGAGCCTACCTTCTAAATTACAACAACTCATCTT
This sequence comes from Pinus taeda, assembly GCA_000404065.3. Lineage (NCBI taxonomy): Eukaryota > Viridiplantae > Streptophyta > Pinopsida > Pinales > Pinaceae > Pinus > Pinus taeda. Next base: position 50,324 of record APFE030148389.1, read on the forward strand.
GCACCGACAAGGGTACTTATGCTTTGATTAAGCCTCATATTCGAATTATGGATTGTGTTTGCTTGCTTGACTTGCTGGCTAATTGACAAGTCAAGTTCTGGACTTGGTTTCCAGCCAGTTCTGAGATTTCCTTAGAGAACTACGCAATCCTTGAGGGACACCAACCTTTCTCTCGAGAATTGTGCAGTCCAAGATCACAGTGAGCCTTCAACTCAAACATTTCATAGAGCCAATTGATAGCTAGGCTTTAACTGGGAAATTTAGCAGAGCTTGAGATGTAGCCCAGAGCCACTCAGCCCAGAAATTGTGCATAAGCCTCTTTCTCAGAAGTTTCTCAGTGCATGAGCAAGTGAGTTTCCCAGTCCTTCCTAGAACTGCACAATCTCTGTGAGAAATGAATGGAACCTTTTCTTGGAAAAGAAAAAAACAAAAAAGTGAAAAAGGTGTCCCTAAAATATAGGGGTCTATTTTTTGCAGCCCGAAGGAGACACTTGAGTTATTTTGGAAACTATCACCAACTATCTCTTTTTCTTTGATTTTTTTGGCATTCGCATCATAAACCTTAAATCAATGAAATCTATTTAATCAGTGTAGCTAGAGCTCATTTTCACATTAAATCTTGGGGCTCTGTCATCCTTGAGGAGATGAAAGAACCTTCGATGCGATCGTCATCACTTTTCCATGTAAGTCTTGCTGTTCTAGTCTTTTGCTACTTTTTATGTCACTTTTTCTTGTTTAGCTTATGATAGTGTTATTTCACTTGGTTTTTTTAACAAATGCTAGATTTTTAACATGTTTTATCTTTTAAAAGTGTTATCTTAAGTTTTGTATTGCCTTTCGCAGTGTCTCATGCATTACCCTATTTTTTGGATTAACGGTCATTGTTATAGTGGTTCTCTCCACATGCCTCATTTTCCTTTAGTTTGATTGATTCCTGCACTCATTTTTCTTACATGCATCATGAATCAGTCATATATGCATTTAGCATCACACCCTCCTTTAGATCTACTCGATTTCACATTCCTCTTGGGCAGATCTGGGCCTCCCTCACCTGGATCTCACCTTCCCTTGCATACATTGCACATTCTAGGAGATCAAGGCCCCACCCTTAGCTTCTAGAATTGTATAGAGGCTACTTGGCCTAGCTCCAAATGTGCACTACGCATTTTCAAGAGACAACCTCCTAGTCCTATCCATTGAGGTTGTGCAATGCAGAGTCTTTCTTGACCTATTCCAAAACTAAACTAAACTTTGCACAATTCTAGTCAGCAAGCCTCCCTCACTGACTATTGGGATTGCACAATGCATAGCTCCAGTGGAAGGCCAGTCACCTTTGTGAACTGGGATTGTGAAATTCCTCCCAACATTTTCCCAGTTTGTTGCTTGAACTTCTCTTGAACTTCTTTTTGTTTTAAGCTAACATTTGCATGCCAGAAGTGTCCTCTCTATCTCTAGGTAAATTAGTTGTTGAGAATATCTCTGGTAGTTACAATTAACATGGCTTCCAAGAGAGATGCATCAAAGGAAGCCGCTGAGAGTAGTATTGGGGAAGCAGTTGAGTAGGTGTCGATTAACTTGCCAGTTTATGCATGAAAGGACCGTAAAGCCAATGTAAATACAGTAAAGGGGTTTTATCATGAGCCTGTAATTAATTTCCTAAAATTTTACAAAATTAACTAACAACACTACTAAGGGTACCTACATGTGCACCTATGGTTGATGATGCCTCTAGCTATCCTATGCACCTGTGGTGGATGATGCCTCTAGCTACCCTGCTTTGTTTACCAAAAGACCAAATCCACCCAGCCAAACTGAGCAGAACCTCGCTACTCAGTCCAGTAAGCTTCTTAGTTGAAGAAAATTGTTGTCCCGTTCCCAGAATCCTCAGAACAATCCACGCTCTTCCTGTTGGTAACTCCAGTTTATGGATGTCCTCCCTTCTTCAGTTTCCCTTTCCTCCATTCTTTTCCTTCCTCCCCGGTCCCCTTCCAAAATTCTTCTCTGTGGTTTATATCTTGTTTCTTGGTGGTGGCTGCTCTTCCACCAGCAGCCCACCGCTTTGCCTCCTGGTGACACCCTTCCATGTCACGTATCTTATATATTTCTTTTATGGTCACCTATCATTTATATTTCTTTATGATTTAATAAAATATATTTCTTTTATGATTTAATAAAATATATTTCTTTTATGTTTTAGTAAAGTACTTCTTTTAATATAAAGATCATAAGGTCATACTAAGTACCTTAATTTTAATTAATTTATTATAATTTTATTAGTAATCTAAAATATATAATTATATAACCATGTTTTAGGATTTAGCTTAATTTTTAACATCTATCTTTTTATAGTTATGTTTACATTATACATTTTAAATTTAGTATCTACCCATTAATCATGATACATTAAGCAATATGGGTGTTGATGGGTGAATATAACTTCTATTTGAAGAAGTGTCATGATATTTAATACTTATAGTTAATTTAGTATATAAATACCAGTGTAGTGTATGTGACACATGGATATGTAGCTATCATATGCATGCATCGTATGCCTGCTATTATTCTTGTGTTCTCTATATTTATAGATAGGTCGTTACAATGTAGAAACTCAATTGTTCATTGAGAAAGGCATGAAGTTGACATGGGAGTAGATAAGGATATCTATGTAGAAGACTTCAAGGAGGACTTAGACGAATGGATGGTTTATATTAGTATCCAGTGGTCAGGCTTTTATAAGGTTTTATCTAGGCACCTTTCCTTCCCATGCGCGAAAATTATTAGGTGGATTGTCTTACACATAGATCCAAAAACTATGACATTGAGAAGTGTTAGCGGGATAGAAATACACATAGATCCAAAAACTATGACATTGAGAAGTTTTAGCGGGATATAAATTTCCCCTTTCAAGGAAGAAAACTGTCATCATATGTATCATTTATTCCAGCCAGTGAGGTGCATAGACACACTTTTCTATGCCACCCACATCGAGGTGAACATGTTAGATATAGTCAAGCGTTGGGTGAAAGAGCTGTCAAAGTTTAGAGACACATCCAATCATGTTTAAAAGAGAAAGTATCTTAGGAAGGCCCAACAATTCTTAATCATCTTTTCATGTCGAGCATATGGTCAAGAGAGAACTGAGACCTTTCCTAAAGGTTTAGTAGTTGTATTTGACCAGTTGGTGAATGATGGACGACCATTCAAATGGTCGAAATTGTTGGCTTATTAGTTGAAATTCCATGTGACCAATGTCTGGAATCCGCCCAAGGATGAGCAGGAAAGATTCTACATGTCCACATATTTGCTAGATGCAATCTATGCCCAACAACAGTTTCCTGGTATGATCTAGACATGGACACCAAAAGAGATTGACATCAATATTTATTGCAAGTTTATTTCCGACTGTAGCTACCAAGGAGTAATGGAAAGGTTGACTTACCATTTCATCATCCCGCTGTACAAGTTGATATTTGAGTGGGATCCACCTTGCTATGTTTCAAGAAGTAATGAAAGTGATACTTAACATTGTAGGTCAGTATGCCTCACCTGGTGGCACCTTCATCATAGTGTTTGGTGAAGAGAAGCCTCAACATGTTCTATCAAGGTATGACACAAGGAAGTTGGTCATGCAAGATGTCTCATATCACCTCTCCACATGGTTATCATCAAGACTACATAGGAAGAAAAAGGCACCATGGTCCACTCTTCCTTTGTGGATTGTGATATACGATATTAGGAGCTTGAAAGATGTTGATGTTGAAGCTAAGGAGATACTAATGTTTGAGTTTTACACCAAACACTTCAATCCATATGATCCCAACGATATTTGCAAGAACCACTATGTGAAGGTGTGCTATCCATGGATCCACGAGAAATTTCACTAGCACAAGGAGGACCCTTGGAGATATTGTTACAATGAATCCAAGCTCTACGAGCTGATGAGTATAGCCACATCTTAGAAGGCCTCTTTTCAAGTAGAAATAACGCAGGAAGCAACAAAAACAAAAATAATAAGCATGAACCCTATGCAGAAAAAAGGTAAGAGGAAGATTTTTGAGAACTCAGACACTAAGCAAAGGTACAAGATGAGAGCATATCCTATCACTGAGAAAGTAGCTTTGGTAGTAGAGGTAAAGAGGCAAAAATAGGTAAATATGGTAGAGCGAAGGAAGAAAGAAAATAAAAGGTTGGAGGAAGTAGAAAGAGAGTTGCAGGAAATGAAGAAGAAGTTGAAGGAAGTGTTGGAGTTGAGAAGGAGAGAAAGGGAAGAAAGGAAGAAATAGGAGGAAGAAGAAAGGTAAGCCATGATGAGAGAGAACATATCACCCATAGAGGTTGAGGTGTCAGAACAACCATCAACAAAAGAAGAGGGTGAACAGATGCAGGATCGAGAGCTTGCTCGACAGATTGAACAACTGATTGAAGAGACATACATGGAATTGGGGAATGAGCCACAACTTGAAGACATCAACCTCATGACAAGAGCAACCGAGGTCACCTTCCATTCTCCTCCACCTCCATGTCAGAACTAGTCTCAAGTGAGCAAGAAGAGGTCGTTATCCTTGATGATGATCTAGTTATGGATGTGTAAAACATTTCATTCGATGAGTTGTAGAAGAATATTGTATAGTCATACAGGAAACACTTTCTAGATGATCACAGGTCAACCTGCATTCATAAAGGAAAGGGTGATAGCGTTAGATATCACACAACATCCAATTTCCATTTCCGATGTGACCTTGGCCTATGTAGGAGCCACAGGCTCTAATTTTAAGTTCCTATTGGTCGAGAATGAAAAGCTGGAAAGGAAATTGTAGGAGTCTAGGAAAGAGGAAGAATAATGCAAAGAGCAGAGTGTAGTTTACACAATGGCAGAGATGAGGAAAGTGATAATTGATGAAGTATCAACACTTGAGACTACCATGCAAAAGCTCTATACAGATTTATCACTATGCATAAAGTAGTTGTCAATGTGCATGGCTTATAACAACAGAGAAAAATTTTGTTCAAACTCTTAGGGAAATGCATGCTGTCATTTCCCATGTGCAAGATTGGACAATGTAGTACAAAGGGGCCCCGCTTCACTTTCTAAAGATGATGAAGCCTTAGGCAAAGCTGGAGAAAGAAAAGGTCTGGATGTTGATCTAGAACTATGAGTAGCTCAATCCATTTATCACCAACATACAAGCCTCATATTCATAGATGTACAAGAGTTTCGATGTCATGGTGAGAAAAGACAAGATCCCTTCAATCGATTCCATCACCGAGGCTAAACACAAGAACCAAACCCGGCTAGAGATCGACAAGTACATGGAGCAACTAGGTGAGAGGCCACTACGGATGACTATGATCCTAATGCACATAACATGTAGAAGTACATTCATGGTCTGTTCATTGTCAACACCATGTTGCACATGGTTCAAGATGAGTTGGATACAAGTTCGAAGACCATATACCCAGATGTTATGGAAGCAAGAGTCTGCTATCAGAAAGAAACCATCAAGGAGTTTGGGGACATCATCTCATAGTACCAAGCTTGGCATGAGTACATGATTGAGAAGAACCATGTGGAGGTTTCAGAGTTAGTCTTTACCCAAACTTCGGTGTCATTGTGTTTTGTCTTGTTAGGCTATCTCTATAGTATTTTCTCTCACATGGGTAGATGTGAAAAATGTAATATTATTTATAAATATGTTGTAATTGAAAGCCAAGTGTCATTAGCGGAATAAGAAAGGTCATCATATCATGTAATGAGTTATTTGTAAAGAAGTTGAAGAGTCATGAGGGTAGGCAGAGTGTGACAAAGGGGAATGTCAAGGGTCACCCCACGCTTTGTTATAAATAGAACTTCATAACTCATAGAACGAGATTTTGGGAGCCAAGCATTTGGTTAGGCTTATGCTTAGAAAAGGTTTGGGAGTATTATGACAAGCCTTGGATTTTCCATAGCGTAGTGCAAGTATACTTCTTTGGAGGAGAAGGGGTTCTTGACTGTAATGTTTGACTAATGGGGCTAGTGGTTGTCAATGGTATATGTATGGATGGAAATTTCACTTAATAATAATGACAAAGCCAACATGCTTTCATGCATATTTTGTTAGTGTAGTTGGACTATTTTGGTTGCTTTAGTAATGTATGTTGTTTAACTTATGCATTTTATTATGAACTACTTTTTATGCAATTGTAAGAATCTTGTTGAATGCATGTTGTTGGATTAACCCATCACTTTAATTTGTAAACTATTCTGCATTTTAGCTTGTGATGTCATTCCGCTCATGTGTTCCTTTTGAGTTGCGTATTATTACAAGCTTCTAAGGGGTACACTTCCTTTTCCCCTCCATTTTTTATAACCCCCATGCATCTCACTTGCCTTAATACAAGGTCACACACTTGCATCAACCCAAATTTATGCTTATCTCTATGTGCTACCATGGTCAAGGCATTAATTTACCAACCACTCTTGGGAATCCTACTCCAAATGGTCTAACATCTAGTTGGGACTTCTTACCAGGGAGATCCCTTGTACATTGGAGGGTCCAACACCATCAAAATTTCTAGTGCTATAAGGAGGGTCAAATGACAAGCTGAACCCTTGAAGTCTATTTTGAATTTATGCACATCATTCATGAGTTATGTCCTAATAAAAACCCCAAAATGTTTTTCTCATGTTTTTGATTTTGATGTGTCAGAGGATGTTATGTATGACTTGTCTAAATACAAATTTAATGGTGATAGTGGACCACCTCTATTCAGGCACACAATTTCCTTTGGTGTCTCTTGTGACACGCATTATGTCCCCTTGAATGACATCACCTGTGGGTTGTTTTCCTTCACGTTCAAAGGGTGCATTAAGCAATGGTGTCACTCATTGCCTGCAACCTCTATACACTCTTACGATCCTTGCTTAAATAATTACTCCATGCTTTCATTTTCTATGACAATATATCACTCAAGCAAAAAAAATTAAAATTTTGAAAATCTCTCGATGAATCTCTTGAGCACTTTCACGATTGTTTCCTTCATTACTGTTATGAATTTCCTGAAGATGAAGTTAACTAGAAATTTTTGGAAGGAAGATTTAAATATCTTGTTTACATTTCTTAGAATTGACACAAGTTAGAAACTTCCAACTCTGTCCCAACATATCTCAATGTTATAGCTTCAGAATCTGAGACTGATGATGTTTCTTTCCCAAGTGATGCTCTATCTCCTTCTCATCTAGCAACTCTAGTTCCACAGGATGAGGTGGGAGAAGTTTTGAACCCACCTACTAATTTGTCACCATCTTCTCCTACCCCACCTTCTCTATATTTCTACATAGATTTGGATTGCAAGCATGATAGTTATCATGTGGTCAAGCCTGATGTTCAGGAGGATCAAGTTGTGGATGGAGTTGTTGTTGAACAAACCAACCTACGGTATTATTTTTTATGAGTATGTGTGGGAGCCTAAACAAGAATCTATGGTGAAGGATGACCTCCTTCCGTTTGCACCTTGTCTGCATCATCCTGATATCTTCCATGACTCTTCCCTTTCTGTTCACCTTGTCAAAACTCATCCCAAATGTTTCCATATCTGATCATTCACAGAACACATGGGATGTCAATATTTCATTCGATTGTGGAGAGGATGGATCTTTCTTCCCAGATCCACTCAATGTATCATGTTTCATTTCTGAAAACATAGAGGGTAAAAATTCTTGTTTTTCATTGCCCCCTCTTTATGATTCATCAGATCATGATGATGTCATTGTTCATCTCGAATTTTCTAATTGTGGTTGTCATGACATTTTCACTCATTCATCTGATCATGATTTTAATTCATCTATTGTTGATCTTTCCAAGCCACTGGTCATTGATGATCCATCTTCCGATGAAGTGGAAACCCCTCAAGTTTTCGAGGAACTTGAGCTCGAGTTGATCTTTATGTCAGGTTCTCATAGCCTTGAGGTTAGTTCCAGTTCTGATTAGAAATCTATTAAATCTCTTTAGGCTCCTTGTTGGGTCCCTATAATACTAGTGATTACCCCATTACTATGGTAGTTATACCCCTTATTTATATTGTTGTGCCCCTATTATCCACATATTGTTATTACTGTGCCCCATATAATCCCTCTATTATTATTTTTGTGGCTTTATATTATTATTGTTAGGTCGGCTGGATTATATTGTGACTCCTTTGACTC
>APFE030148392.1:0-10324 GCA_000404065.3 Pinus taeda
ATGTGTTAGAGGCAGAGAGTTAGGAAGAGATAAACATTATCACTGGTCTTTTAAGTGATTTTCTTATTTTTGCAGCAGCATGAATGGTGTCTAATACCATTAGAAAGTGGTTCTTTGCTTTCAGTTTATTTTAATTCATTTCCTTCAAAGTCTTCCTTTTCAGCAAATAGTTAGAAACCACTAATCACACACCCTCACTCATTTAGAATTCACTCCACACACACCATCACTCATTTGTTTATAAATACATCACTCCATCGTAGGAAGATAAATTAATCACAAACAACACCCCCCCAAACGACAAAAAGCTCTAAGAGGTTGCTTAAGTACATATAGTACACCTTCACTTCATCAGCTTATGAGCCCCGGGTTGACAATTAATGATATCAATTTAGGAATACTAAATTGACCAAACACAAATTTCACTAGCATATAAGAAAAATTAGAGCACATACAACTATGTCAAGCTAGGAAAGCATGATCGTTTCAACTCCATGAAGATAGAAGATCTAGTCTAGTTCCATTGGAATCTTTTCCTTACGTATCAAAATAAAGATAGCTACGCAAGAAAAATATATATATATATCTTAAAGATACTTATATGGATGAAATAATGGTAAATTGTGACTCAAACTCAGGCTCATTAGCAGTGGTAGTTCTTGATATCCTCAAAATCAAACTTAATGCCAGCATAATGTGGGGTATTAAACGGATGATGATCTCCATCATCATAATCTAGCCCTTAATGTCTTGATGTACTTATCTTGATATAGTCACATCTTTATTAAAATCTCTAATAATTGAAAAATCAATACAACATTTTTGGTTGGGTGCTCATGTTTTGATTTGTTCTAATCTTCTAATATTTACTTATATTTCCATTTTTGCTAATTTTTCTCTATGTTTTGATTTTTTTAGAGATGTTGAAATAGTATACCTTGCTTCTTCAAGTTTCAAAAATAATATTCTGGATTTCTAGTAACTTAGGGTTATATTTTAAAGTTGTTGTTAGGGTCATATCCAATATAAAAGACACTAAAAAATTTACAAGTAAAAGTATTCCATTTACATAAGCAACCTGTATTTTTCTAAACAAAGATCTCTCATTTATCATACCCATAAGACAAAAAATAAAACCTTCTAATTTTCTTCTCTTATTAGACCTCAAGCAACAAAGTACTATGTGCTAATTCATAATGGTAATGTTAACTTACTTAAGGAATGGAATTGTAGAAAAAGTTGGATTTCACAAAGCCTTTAGTTAGTGAGTAGAAAACCAAATCTAGGTGAGTTCAAGCTCAAATTAGGATAAATTTTAATGGAGGAAAACCAATGGCCATTGAAATCATTCTTAAATGACTTGTTAGTATGAGTAAAAACCTTATTAGAGTTCAAGATTGTTGATTCTCCCTAGTACCATAATCAAGTTTTAGCAATGGAGGGGATAGAGAACTAGATGTCAAAAGGGCCTTAACTAGTTAACACCTATTTCTCAAAGTCCACATACCATTATTTGTTACCTTGTCAATTTGCATGAAACAAACTCTAAGATGTATGGAAAACAACCTAGATGATCAGCTAAGGTCCCTACATAATATCCATCATAGATAGGAATTGTAAAACTCAAAAAACCTATAGTGTTGGATTCAGAGGCAACCATCCAAGAGTGAGCAATATCGATTTTAGTAGCATAAAGTGAGCTCATGGGGAATATATACAATGATGTTTCCTTGTTAATTGAAGATAATAATATGTTTAAGCTCAAGAAATGTTTAGAACAAAACCAACAATCACATGCCATTAAAAGAAAAATAACTTTAAGCATTGACATAATACGAAAAATGAATGAATTAACAATTTAGAATCATGTAGTTGGGGAGGCGATGGAGCGGGAGGGTCTCGAACGCGATGGTTTTGGCTAGCTAGGGTTTATAGTTTTCTTGCAGGTTTCTGAATCTATGAACCTCCATTGGCATCCACATCCTACAGGCGCCCCTATTCTTCTTTTGTATTTTGTCGGCCAGCTCGATATTACAGGGATAGGCTCCTGGAATCTTGGCTTGGGTTCTCATTGTTGACACACTTGGTACTTACTGACTCGAGGGTTTCTTTATAGACTGGCTAATTGATAACTGCATTCTGAACATCCTTCTGTTCCGGGGAATCTTCTGACATTATGGAGGACCTTGAAGCAGTCGACTACACAGCAGACCCATTGGAAGGGGTCTCTATCTGGCGCACTCCCCTTTCCGTTTCACATGGTATGTACATCCCGGGCCATTTCAATAATTTGGCTTCATTTTCCATTGGGGATCCGTCGCGCCTTTACCCTGCGACTCTTCTAGACAATCCCTCTTCTAGGCCAGCTCTTACCTCACTGCCTCTCCTTTCGGCGACCCTCGGATCTGCGGTGGAACATATTCCCTCTTTCCCCCTTTCCGACCCCCTCTCTGCTTCTAATTTGTGGATATCTCCCACTACTCCGCACCCCATTAATCCTGTCGTCGACTCTCTGAATACCGATCCTCCCCATGGTCGATTCACATGCTATCCTCCCCTCTCAGATCCGCTGCTCTCCCCCGGTGAATCTGTCTTTCCCTCTTCACCTTCCCCTATCCCTCCTCCCGTTTCTGGTGCCTCCCCAACATTGAATTGAGCTTGGAGCTCATCCCTGGCACCCGACCCTAAAAAGAAATACAAGTGTTTCAAGACCAAAGCAGAAGATATCTTTCTCAAACTTGAGAAGGACATCCAGTGGGGCGAAATAATGGATCATGCAGACAAAGTCCTGGTGGGACGCATCAGGGGACGGAAATACTCGACTTCTCATTTGAAGGCCTGGGCATCTGAAGTGTGGGGACATCATCTGAAGGACGCCCCCTTTGTTCAGACTTTAGTAAGAGGATGGTTTGCTTTAAGGTTCGTTCATGCAGACCATACTAATTGGGTCTTGTCCTCACAATGGCATTTTGAACATGCTCCAGTTCTCCTTAAACGCTGGACTCCCATGTTTGACCCCGAAACCGAGCAGATTGGTATTGGGCCTATATGGGTTCGGCTCCCAGGCCTCCCATTACAGTATTGGTCCGAAGACATCTTCAGAAGAATCGGGAATGCAATGGGCACATTCTTGGACTATGATAGATCCTTTCTTCAATCTGGTATGATGTCCTATGCTCGCCTCCTCATCAACCTGGACACCAGGGGTGGTCTATAAGATCATATTACTATACATTGGCGGGACTCGGCACGCAAACAGATTATTGATTATGAAGGGATCCTGTATAGGTGCCGAAGATGTCACCAAGTCGGTCACCTATATCAGGATTGCCCACTTCTTCACAAGGGTAAGAAGACTGATCAGGAGGAGGCCACTGCTCCCCCCCGCCATTTCACACTCGGCCACAGTTTGAGAAGCCCCAGACAAAGCATAAGTTGAATGCTGATGCTACACATGAACCTCCGGGCATCTCACTCGATCATCCTTATCGCACAGTGCTAGACCCTGCGCACATAGACTCTGTTCAGCTGGAAGAGGTAACATCGGTCTCGAATGACTCTTCCACTCATATTCATCCAGAATCACTTTTTTTTGTTGGCTCTTCGTCTCATCAGAGCTCCAACCCGCCATGTTGCTCACTTAATAATCTCTCAGGGGCTCCCCTTGATTCCTCTGCGCCCCTTTCCACTCCCCCTCTTGTTTGTTCCATTCCGACCCCTTCTCCCGCCATATCCCCGAGTTTTCCCTTCTTGTTCACCTCCTCCATCTCCGCCATTCATGCCCCATCCCCCCTACATCCCCTCGATATGCCCTCAGGTCCAGATCAAAAGATAGTGGTTTCGATGCTATTGGTCTTGATACCGAATCTGCTCCTGTCTCCCATAATCATTCTCGGGGTCGTCCATCTCGCATTTCAAAAGCCAGACTTACAGCTGACATTGAGGTTGCCATTGGGCGACAGCAAACCATCCCCCGGGCCCTTAGAGCGAAGAATGGCCCTGCCCCCCATCCAACATGAAAGTACTCTCTTTCAATTGCAGGGGCTTTGCTAGTTCCCCAAATGCTTTCTACATCTCAGCCTGACATTATTTTTCTTCAAGGGACCCTCTGTCCCGCTGACACCCTTGTCCAGTCTCTCAACTCCTGGATGCCTAACTGGACTTTTCATGCCATAGACGCATCAGGGAGATCAGGTGGATTAGCTATTGGAGTCCACAACAGAGCGGTCATGATCCGGAACATTTGGGGCGGCAGAGGTTTCATCGGCCTGGACGTATATGTTCTCTCCATGAATATGGACCTTCGTGTCATCAACGTTTATGGCCCATGTTCTAACAGGGCTACTTTTTGGAGCGCGCTTTTAGAATCTTACTTATTAAAGGAGGACAATATTATTCTCGGTGGCGACTTAAATTTCACCTTGGGTTTCTGCGAATCGTGGGGGCACTCTGCCCAGGTAGACACTTTCTCGGATACCATATCCAATCTGTTGGAGGAGCACCATTGGGTAGACATACCCACTACCAGGTTACAACATACTTGGTCTAACAATCACAGCGGATTACAGAGCTTGGCCAGAAGATTAGATAGATTTCTGCTCAAGGAATCTCTATACAACAGACTTCCGCACATAAGGCAATGGGTCGGCTACGGGGGCATCTCGGATCACCGCCCTATTTTTTTGGAGACGTTGACATCTATAACAAGATAAAGAGCCCCTTCAAATTTAATTCCTCATGGTTAAAGGACCCCTCCTACATTCAGTTGGTATCTGATTATTGGCAGAACAATCCCATCAAGGATCATGAAGATCATACTGCTGGTTTTGTTAGAAAACTATCCGAACTCAAGTGAATCTCCAAGCATTGGGCTCACCAAAAGCGTATCCACGATGACCATACTATGAAGGAGGCAGAGAGGATTATTGCCACATACGAGGACTCCACTGATGGTATCTTCTCCAACGTGGGAAGCAAAGAACAATATAACTCCCTTGTAGCCAAGCGATCGCAGATTCTGAAGGATAGAGAAGTAAGCTGGCGGTTGCGCAGTAGGGCTATATGGCTCACCGAGGGGGACGACAACACCAAATTCTACCATAAATTTGCCAATGGCCGCAAAGCCATCAACACTATATGGGAATTAAGGGATGGACGGGATCAGTTAATTTCATCTCAGCAGAATTTAGCCAGATTAGCTATTGATCACTTCAAGGGCATCTATTCAGCTCCCAAAGAGGCCAATATCCTGGAGATTATGAGAGTGGCTGAAAAATTTCCCAAATTTGTTCTACAAGAAGAATCAGAGGACCTAACAAAGGAAGTGACCATGGAAGAACTCGAAGCCACCATTAAATGGTTCAAGAAAGATCGAAGCCCTGGCCCTGATGGTTGGACCATCGAATTTTACATTGCTTTCCTTGATATTCTGGGAAATGACCTTCTCCGTATTATTGAGCATTGCAGAAGAAATGGCAGAATTTCATCCGCTATTAAATCCACATTCATTGCCCTTATTCCGAAAGCCAACCATCCGACCTCTTTCGATGACTTCCGCCCCATATCCCTCTGTAACTGCCTTTATAAAATTATTGCCAAGATAATCGCCAATTGTCTTAAGCCTATTTTATCTCGCCACATATCCCCTGAACAATTTGCATTCCTCAATCACAGGCAGATACATGAGGCCATTGCTACAGCTCAAGAGCTCTTACATTCTCTTCATATCAAAAAAACAAAAGGGCCTGATATTAAAGGTAGACCTTTCCAAAGCTTTCGATAGAGCCAACTGGCTCTACATCAGGCTGCTTCTGACACACCTTGGCTTTCCCTATATCTTCATTAAATGGATAATGAGCTGCATTACCGACGTATCTTACATCGTCCTTCTCAATGGAGAGGCCACATCTTTCTTTACCTCTGCTAGAGGGCTTAAGCAAGGCTGCCCCTTATCTCCGCTCCTATTCCTTCTCATTATGGAAGGCTTGAGTCGACTCATCACATTCACCTGGGATAGGAACCAGCTCATTGGTATCAATATCTCTAAAAATATTTATCTAACTCACCTTTTATTTTTTGATGACATTCTCATTTTTCTAAATGGATGCATAGGTGACACCACTTCTCTCCAGAATATATTTGCACTCTTCCAACAGGCTACAGGTATGCAGATAAACGAAATCAAATCAACCTTCACGGCTGTCGGATGCTCCCAACAAGAATCTGCACATGCATCTCGTCGATTCCCCTTCATCTCTTTATCACTAGCTGACGGCATCAAATATCTGGGGCACAGACTAAAACCCCTGGGCTACCGGATTGCAAATTGGACTTGGTTAATAGCAAAGGTGGAGAAAAGATTGCTGGTTTGGTGTCACAGATATCTCTCAAGAGCCGGTTGATTGACTCTCATAAAGGTTGTTATTGAAGCCACTCCAGTATACTGGATGACCTTGGCTTGGATACCTCGCGACATCCTGAACAGATTACAAAATATTTGTGCCAGATTTTTATGGAAAGGTCATCACACAGGGAAGTAGTTTGCCTGGGTGAAATGGGCCACCATTGCTAGGCCCAAACGTTGGGGCGGATGGGGCATAAAGAATCTCGATCTCTTTGCCAAGGCTCTGGCAGCCAAACTCGGTTGGAATCTCCTGACCACGGACAGTCTATGGTCTCGTGTTGCTCAGAGTAAATACATTCAACCGATGCATCTCATGGATTGGTTTCGGAAACAAAACGACCCTGGACGCAATATATCAAACATTTGGAAAGCTGTCCTCCAATCTCTACCTCTATTGCGGGAAGGTATCACCTCGCGCATCAAAAATGGAAATAGTGTAAGGATTGGGGTGGATACGTGGGTGGGGTGCGACAATTCGCACAGGTTGTCCGATGGTCTGATAACGCACCTCCATAACAGAGGCATCACACACATGAATCACATTGGAGACAGTGTGAAATCCACCTTTCTGCAACAGGCTTGGGCAACCCACCGCGTATTGGAGATTCTCGAACAGTGGAAAAATGAATGGAGGGCTTTTATTGACTCTCTCACGCAGGCGCACGTCAGACTCACAAAAGGCCCTGATGACATTATTTGGGTAATTGCAAACCATGGGTTATACTCTCCCAGGTTGGGATACTTAAAACTTATGGAAGCATTCAAGCCCCCGACTGTCCTCCCCATCTGGAAAGAGCTCTGGAAGCTGGACGCAGCCCCACGCACCCGGCTCTTAATGTGGAACATCCTTTTCAATAAAACCCCCATAGGAACCAATCTCATGAAGCGATCATTTCACGGTCCGTTCAAATGTCATATGTGTTATTTAGAAGAGGAAAGCACAGATCACCTGTTCTTAAATTGCAAAGTTACTAAAGATTTATGGCAAAACATCTCTTCTCACTATCCATCCCTCAAAGTCTGGCAGGGGCCGAATATTATGGAAGCGTGGAGCGATTGGTGCCGTCTGCATACAGGCAAATCCATTAATATGCCTCTGCTTGTTTGCTAGGCGATATGGATCGCTCGAAACCAGGTCATTTTCCAAAACAGGGCGCCTCATTGGCCTGTCATTCTGAGCCATACCATTGCTAATTTCGAATTACTCCCTGAGGCAGATCCAAAAAATAGCATTCGCACCAACAGGCATTTAAATCTGGACAAAACAAAACGTTGGGCTTTTTTCGACGGCTCTGCCCAAGAAACAAGATGCAGTGGAGGAGCGCTGCTGTATCTCAGCGATGATCATTATTATAGAATTCAGATCAAGCTTGGCAGAGGCACCTTTGCTGAATTAAGCACAACAAAACATATCATTCATTTTGCGATACAAAAACAGTGCAGCCACCTTCAATTATATGGGGATTCACAAATTGTTTGCAACTGGCTGAACAATTCATCACATTGTTCTGCTTTCTCTCTAAGACATATCCTTGAAGAGACAAAAAGACTGATCACATCATTTGAATCCTTCAAATGCAGCCACATTTACAGGGAACAGAACACCGAGGCGGACCAGCTATCTAAAGAAGCAGTGCAAAATCAACGAGATGACTGGCTGATCCAAGATGTGATTGATGGTTCATCCTATCAGCACTATCACAGACCTTATCATGATATTCTTTAGGATTGGGTCTCAGACCCACATATAATCTTTCTCCTTTTCTTGTAGTTTTATTGATTTTGATATTTTATGTTAAATTATCTATGCAGTTGAATCAGCTTAAATAGTGCTCTCTGCGTAGAGCCGGAATATAATGAGTTTTTTCTTTCTGCTTCTTCTAGTTCTAGGCATATACCGCCTCAGTCACTAGGACTCCATGTGTGGAGTTATGAAAACGCAGGCTCCTTCAGGAAGGTCTCTGAAACACAACATGAATGCAACAACATCTGCAAAATGTAATTACTCCACATTAATAGAAATTACGACTTTTTCCTTATGGGAAAAAAAATACGAAAAATGAATCAATTGGATCTAGTGAGAGTGTTTGGAAGGAAGAAATGTTTTCCTCCCCACCAAAGTTCTAGATTGTGACATGTGTGTCCTTCACGAGCAAGATGTATATATGTGATGATGGAAAGGTACCAACAATCACAACAATTAAGGTAGGGTGGAATATGTTTCAAACAATTATGATGTATATATGTGATAATGGAAAGGCACCAACAATTCCACCACCTTTGTTAGTGTGATCGTCGAAGGTGGGATGAACCCTTGGGCCTTGATGAATTTAGTTTACCCTAAGTATCATCCTCAAAATGAGGAGAAATGTGTGATTGCTTCAAAAAATGAGGGAAAACAAGCCCAATAAAGTAGTTTGAAGTATATAAATTTGAAAATAAAATTACCACTCTCCCATAGCATGGTTTTCCCCAATTAATGAATTACATTTATAAAAACAAAAGACTTGATGTTGCAAAATGTTAGAAAGTTTTAAATTACTTTCTAAATGGTAGTAACTAGAACAACGAGAGTAGATATAAATACAATTAGCAATTATTTTTTTATTGAAAATGATTTTCGAATGCATGATAATAATGACTGAGTGGATTTAATGGTACATTGATGGTAGCTTAACTTCATATATTTTTGTTGAAGCATATGATGATGATTGCAATATGCATTGTCCATTTTCTTATACCTAGGAAAAAATATTAAAAGTGAGAAAATGTGAGCTAAACCACTATTATTCTCAACATTTTGAACCACAAGGTGAGGCTCATAGTTAGGAGCAATGTGGTGTTGATGAGCACATTACCCCTAATGCCAATTGCAACTTGGTGGATATGTTGCAATATACATGTTGAAGAAGAAGAATGTAAAGATCAAGGACTACTTTAGATTTTGATTATGATAAAAGCGACATGACTAAATAGGTTTCAAATGACATTAACTACTTTAGATTTTGATTATGAGAAAGGCGACATGACTAAATAGGTTTCAAATGACATTAATAGATAGACATAAACAACTAAGTATTATAACTTTATGCCAAAATTCATTGTGAGGAAATAGTGAGTATTCAAATTTCAGACCTAATTTTAGAAGACACATAAATGCAAATCATACAATACCTCAATAGAAAACCAATACTTTAGAGCAAGAGGATGCATACTTGGACATTTATGACCATCTTTGTAAATGGGAGAATGCCTATGGGTAGGTTGGAAGAAAATAACCTTTAGAGATGGAAACAACATATATCATGTAAGTATCCCCTACAAAGGGTGTCCAACAGCAAGCATACTCCCACCCCTTCCCCCTCACCTTGATATGATGCCAGCTCACACGAAAGGGGGTCATGGCTCCCACAATACTTGGCACATTGCATGTGCTCCTGTCACTTCATTGATCATGGCACGAAGACTACATAAGTTTCAACGTCATTTGGATATTGCAGGTTGTATAGGGAGGTACAGATGGACTCAATGGAGAATTCTATCAAATTCGAGGATGAGAGTAGTGACCAGCCAGCATGGATGCTGGAGATTATGCCCAATACTTGTTGTGACTCACTGGTTTTTTTGCTTGCAACACCGAATAGTCTTCTCATGTTGATGTATAGTCTTCTCATGTTGATGTATGTCAAGGTCTAGCACATCCACCCTGTTTGTATCAATTTCTATTTACAAGGTGCTCTAGTTAGACGAGGTATTAGCAATCTCAAGACTTTGAAGTGAACTTATGCCACTGTAACAACAACAAAATTGGTCTATACCTAACTTCAACAATATATATATGTATACCTACAAAAATCACATGAGATAATGATGAAGAAAGCCGACTTGGAGTTGATAAGATTCATAGGGATACATACATGT
>APFE030148408.1:8953-30345 GCA_000404065.3 Pinus taeda
ATAATTTTGTGAATTTAAATTGTATTGCGTCAAAATTTCTTCAAACAAAAATAAAATATATCACTATTCATACTATGTCTAGTCATATTATTCCTTAAGGGAAACCAAAGTTGTTGACCATGGAAAAGAGTTCAGATCATTCAAAATGATAACAACTATCACTATGAAGTTCATGGAAACTAATATAAATGAACTATAAAAAATAAAAAGCAATTTTCGAGTGGCTAAACATAACATTAAGAGTTATATGATGTAACTAGGGCTAGATCTTGAGCATTGGTTCCGACTGGTGCAATGTAATACCCCTGCCCAGTTATGATGATGAAAATTTATGAACAAATATATTTATGCTGGAAATCAAAGGTTATTTTACGGGGGGATTCTTTCCTATGTATATATGTACACATTTTTTAAAGGCTAGCATGCCTAGGTATATATGCCTTTAATTGTTGTGAGGCCAGAGAAGCCATAAATGTAATTATGATGTAATTATTGTACATATACAAATAATGATAAAAAAATGGTTCACTGAAGAGCCCATTGCATGGTAAGGAGTATGGGGCCGTAATTCCATGGACAATGGAAACTATTGTGTGGTGTTTTGGTGAAAGGGAACTGGAGATTACGTCACTTTGGAGGATGCCACATGGTGATATAAAGCCATGCATATAAAAAGGCAGTGTTTTTCCTGTGAGGAGATTCAATCATTCATCCCTTCATGGTTGGATGGTGGGTTTAGTCAGTGAGTCCTGGGGTTGCACTCTGAAACTAACTAAGGTGTGGTTATATGTTAATCACGTCGAATTGGAAGCATCCTAGTTTTGTGAGCCTTGCTAGCTCTGAGATCTTGGTGGCTTTGTCTCATGGTCAAGGTAGCCATGGAGTTATGGTGGAAATCAGTTTGGAGATATTAATTAACTCCTGGGATTGGAATTTATAACTAGCTAGGTGTTATTTAGTTTGGTTGGTAAGGTAGGTAGACACTTAGAGAGCAGCAGAGCTCCTAGAGCTAAAGGCTAAGACCATTTCTAGCTGACTGTAAGGCACCCTGGAAGGTGGGCACTTCTAAGGGACTTCGACTATACCACTTCGGTGTAGTTCAGGGAATGTGAGGTTATGGATGGAAACTAAGGCTGCTAGGGTTGGTGCATTGGCCAATGTTTTTTATCTTATGTTTGGTTTACAAACTATTACTTGTGGAGTTGTAATCCCAACTTTGGGGTGGCTGTGGTTGAGACTTATGAACCATGTGGTCTATGGTTGGGTGGAATGTGGAGAGCTTGCAGCGATTTGTCTTCGTTCTATAGATAAGTTCCTATGTTCTTGTGTATGGATTTATATTTATGTGTTGAGTTGTATATTGAATTTATGGTGAAACCTAGTTTAAGGGTTTTTTGTTCATTATCTTTAATTAACTTGTATTTTCCATTATACCTTCATGTGTACATTAAATATATGTGTGAACAATACATTAATATAATTTAGCACCACATTCATGTTAACTGGTACTGCTAGGTGCAAGATCAATTATGTCAAGGTTAGAGTTTTCTCACTTCTGCAATAAATTTACACAAATTTGAGCAGTGTGGGTGGAGTGGAATTTCCTCGTTGGGGTTAGGCATATTACAAGGTGGTATCAATGCTCAGTTTCACAACATTGGGTCTGATTGGACCATATTTGGGGGAATATTGAGAAAATTACAGGTGGTCTAGACCAACCATTTGAAGAACGTTACAGTGGTGGTAATGATTAAAATCCACTCCAGAAATAGGGCATAGGTGCTAGACAGACTCAAAAAGATTAAAATTAGTGCAAGAGAAAATAAATTTGGGAATTAATGGCCAAATTTAGCCTTGGAGGGCTAATTTTGTGCTCAATGCATTATTTCTGAGTATAAGTGGTTTTTATTTATTTTCATTTTAAACAAACACACACACACACAAACAAACATATAGATAGATAAATGAACAATATAAAAAATGAAATAAATTTGGGGGTAAGGTTCTAGGGTGGAACCCATGTTTCCCTAACAAATGCATTACATCATTCCACAAGTTGTTCAAGGACCATAGGTCAGAATGATGTTAGAAAGGTTCCACGGGGGGGACCATTGGAAGCCATTCTCAGCAAAGATATGGTGGAGTCAGGCATCGTTATGCAAGATTGGTCAAGTGCTCAAATTTTGGTTCTATGTTGTAGGGGTTACACATAAAGTTCCAAAAGGAACCTGTCATGGTACTGCTAGTTATGGTGACAGGGCCCCAAAGTTGATGCAACGAAATTTTTCCCATGACAGTTAACAAAATTACAAGGATGTCCATTGATGGAGTGTTTACCATCGGAGGTGAAACATTGACAGGAGGTGGTGGAACCCTGATAGCGAACCCCTCCCCCATGTCTTAGGTGACGTCACAGAGGTATGCCCCTTGTTGGGGCGCTTAGTTATTCCTAAAGGACCAGCTGACCTATACACATTAAATTATCAACCCGGAGTTTTGTATGTTTATTTCAAAGTTGTCCACATGGTTTGTGCAAGAGGCAATGCTAATATTATATAATTTGCATGATCCTAATGAAAATTAAGGATGTGTGAATAAAGGAACAACTCGAACTTACTTAAAGAAACAACTCACTCTCAACTTCTAGGCTTCAAGCTTAAGCAATCAAGACTACTAAAAGAATCAAGCATTAAGTCTACTACTAGAAACATTGAAGTAGTTCAACTAAATACAAAGTTGTTTCCTAGGAAACTATGTCTGTAAGAAAGGAACAACACTATGGCTAGAAATGAATCTGCTGAAAATAATATCAAATCTTTAGAATTAACAACTGTACATTAATCATGGGAAACAACAAGGAAAGATAACACTCAAAGAATGAATTGCAGTAAATCTAACTCTATGATATTCCATTGTGGTTGTTGCAAAAAATCATACTGTAACAATAAATCTGATAATCGACAATTATATCTAGAAAACGATTGAATAATTGTAGAACAAGGATTGAAAGAAAAATACAAATTTAATAATACAAGAAAGAACAATAGTAGTTCCAGGATTGGGCCCAATATCGTAGCTAAATCAACACAATAAGTTAAGGTCGAATAGCAAAAGTCTCCATTAAATTATAATGAATAAATTATATGGAATGTCTGTAAAAATTTATAACATATATCAAAATGTCTACATCTTAAACCCTACTATGGAGGTTCAATTCCTCATTTTTATATTACAAGAAAGTTTGTTTTCACATATAAAAGTGATCCTAAAAATTTGAAGATTCTTAAGATGCTTTATTCAAATTACAAAATCTCCAACATTTCCCTAGAATAGCAGGGCCAATATCTTTTCTCCAACTGATCCATCCATGATAGAAGTCGTTCTCGTTCAAATAGTTATAATTAACCTGGACAAATCCTCATAATCCATTCTTTCTCGACTATTCGAGGGAACAACATCTGATATCAAATATCTATGTTCAATTAACAGTTCAAATCATAAGTAAACAACACCTTTCCTGATTTAAATCGATTCATTAAAGAGATAATGTAATGAAAATCCATTGACTCCTTTCTAGAATCTATATCGTACAAATTATCATATTATACACATAAAAATCTTATATAACTAATATAAAGATAAGAAAATAAGGTAAGAAAATGTATCAATTCTGAGGCCCAACACCCCCCCTCCCTGCAATCTTTCTAATTTATGTGCTGAATGTTGGTCATCAGATGGAGGGGTTGTAACCTAGTTGAAGAACTAGGATAGCATACCCTCCCACCCCCCCAATTGACATCAAAAGGGAGGTGGGGGCCACTATTGATCCATGTCATTGTATTTTCTCATCAGAGATTAGTCATTGATCCTCTAGGGGGTGTTTATTGATATGTATGTGGTTTTTTTAATAATGTCCCCTCATATCCATGAATATGTTGGGGTAAGGTTTATCTCTCTCTCTCTCTCTCTCTCTCTCTCTCTCTCTCTCTCTCTCTCCCCCCTATATAATATATAAATATATTATTCTAGAAGTGCAATGGAGGCCCCAAGGGGGGAATACATAAATATTTATATTTTTTATTATTGTTTTTCTGGAGTACGTGGAGTGTAGGATCCAAATGAGGCCTAGGCTCAAACAACATTTGTGCGAGCCCCGAATGAGGATAAGATCACACAAGAATAAATCTAGAGGGGTGAATAAATCCAAACCTGAATAGGGTAGTTCGGGGACCCAAAGGTGGGCAAGGTCTAACAAGGGGTTGGCCAAATGTGAAAAAAAAAGGATATATAAAATAAATAAATATGTGTGTGTGTGTGTGTGAAGTGGAAAAAGAGGCAGGTAGGCCAGTTCGCCTCTAAATGTGAACTAAGAAAGACTAAACTAGTACAGGGAATTACTAGAAGGAAGTCATATGTAAGTACAAGTAGTTGCCAAAAAATAAAATTGGAATCAAATCCAGTAGGGAAAGTAGTTACAGGATTGTTACAAGAAGCCCAAAAATTGAATTTCAAGCCATAGAAGTAAACTGGAAAATAGACCGAATTTCCCAAGGCCATAAATTCCATCCCAGAAGTCAAAATTCAACAAGTAAGCAGTCAAAAGAAAAAATTTCAAGTATAATACAATTACCAACCTATAATTTTGGTTTAAGAGAAAAATTATTTTAAAATTCTAGAAGAAACCTAAAGGCATTTTAAAGGGACAAAAATGGCTTAATATACTGCAAATTACCGAGACAGAATTAATTTTAGTCCATATATCAAAATTACACAAGTATATAGTAAATACAAAGCTATTGAAAAAGAGAGCACAATTGTAGACCCATAGTTGGATCCTCGAATTGCCCTTAATTTTGACATCCCTTTTCCCTTCTTTTCATCCATCTTTTACTTGTTTTAATATATTTACTAGTCATAATGTCATTTAGGCCACCTTTAGGCATAACAAAGGGTATCAATCAATTGTATCCCATTATCTATATATTCTTTGTGAAAATTGACTAAAATATCTCTTTGGCTACCGAATTGTAACATTTCCATCGATGACTAAATTTTTCGTAGCTCAATCCATGGTTAGACAAGATGTAGAGACTTAAAAGATGAATAAAATATATGAGCATATTCAAAATGTCAAAGACATGGACATCCACCTATGGAGATTACTTAGAAGGTCATTAAGATCGAGAATCTACTTGGTCAAAGCTCGGGTCAATTTTATTTTGTTCATGTACAAGGGTTTCAAGAAGTGGTTTTCAACATCAAGTGAGTGTGGAAAAACTTGATAATAAGAGAGTGAGTATCATGATAGTTGATGGTTGATGTGTATATGAAGAGGATCTGCATTATTTTCTACGACATAGAAAATCATGCAAGATCCATTTTCCTAGTTAAATTTAAAAATGTGTTGTTGATTTACGAACTTGTCACTTTCAACATTTCCTTCTTTAAGTTGTTAAGGCTAGATGTAATATAAATGTCTCTTTGATTTGAAATATAGGAGGAGATAATATCAAGGTTTTGAAGCACTTTAAAGCTTGTAATTCAAGAACTCTATTTATCAATACAATTACCGTGTTCTAGACCATATGCATGCATTATTAATTGATTTGATTTGAGTTCACTTCGCCTTACAGTCAACAAGGGGGGGAGCCTAGAGAGTTGTAAGACAGTTTCATTATTTTGTTTTTATGTTAATTTCTTCTCAATTCATCAAAATTTCAATTATGTTGATTCATGCTTTTATCCCTACTTATTTTTTGTTCATTCACTCTTTGATTTCATTGTTACAAGTCGAGCACTCATTACAAAATCAAAACAACATAAAAAAAATATTTTCTTAGTTCATTTAATTGGATTTCTTCTCTTAGTCTTAGATTTAGATTATCATATTAGTTTTAATCATAATTGCATGCATTAGTAATTTATCAAGGCTTGTATTTTCATTTCGCTATTTGATTTATAAGTAGATTAGAAATTTGATTTCATTCTGCCTTTTTGATTCAACGTCTTAGAATATGATTGAATTTGATTTTCCAATTGGCAAAATGGTTTCAATTCAGTTCAATGGAGTAATTTCAATTCTTCTCATAGAATAGATTTCAATTCTTATCAATAGAATACTCTTTCAATTCAAGTAAATAGTATACATTTTCCTTTCCACCATTGTCAATTCATGCTTTTAGAATGATTTACTTTCAAGTTATTTTTATTCCACAGACCTTATATAAAAAATATGTGTGTATTTTTTATGAGGAATTAATCGTGATTTGATTGCATGATCAAAAATAGAACTCCTATTATATAAAGTGCACATACACTTCGCAAGTACACGAACCTTGGTTTGACAATTTAATGACATAATTTAACTATCAATAAAATTACCTAACACCCATAATTCTAAGATTGGGTGAAAATTTGATCAAATTTTCATAGGAAAAGCTACAGGTGGTAAATAGGGAACATACATAATGGAAAATAGAAGTGCAGAAGATGCCGATGGACCTTATAGTGAAGAAGAAGAGGTCAGGGTTGTAAATATTAACATGGACAATGTTAAAATAGAGTATAATGGTCATGGAATGGACAATCTAGAGGAAATGGATCTAGAAGAGACCATGAGAAGCCTCAAAATGGAAGTATTTAGCTACAAGGTTGATAATGAGAGGTTGGTGCAGGAGAAACAACAAATTAACAACCATATTTTACAAATTCTGAACAAAATTTAGCAAGAATTGGACTACCAAATTGAGTCCAGGAAATAATATGAATATAATGTTGGAGTCAAGGAAAGAGGCATTGGAATCTCAAGGAATTCTAGGGGTGCTTCCCAATATCATTATCACTTAGAAAGGAGGTGAAGTAAGAGGGTTTACACTATGTGAGAATCAAGAAACAACCATAGTGTGTCACTAGTTAGAAAGGAAAAATGAATATTAGACATGGAGAGTTTACAGGGAGAGCCTAGAAAAATTAAACCTCCCACATTCAATGGGGAGCATAAGAAAGGAGAAGAAATTGAGGCTTCGCTAATAGAGATGAGGAAATACCTACACCTGTATAACTACTCCTCAAACCTAGAAGCCATAATTTCCATTTATCACTTGAAGGGCAAGGCTAATTTATGGTGGGGGAAACTCAAGGCTATAAATCACTTGGATGAAAGGAAAATTACATGGAAGAAATTTAAGGAGTTCTTCTAGAGGAAATATTTGTTAGAACACTAGTATGAGTAAAAAATGTCAGAATACTTCGAGCTCCATTTGGGAAACATGACCATGGAGGAATATGGTCGAAAATTTATTGATCTATATTTAGGGTAGGATAGCTTCATTAAAAATGAAAAAACTAAAATATAGAGGTATATGAGTGGGTTACCATATTTTTATGAAGACAGACTTAAATTTAGTGAGCCCAAAATCCTTAAAGCAACCATAAGGAAGGAAAAATAGTTGTATGAGAAAAGTAAGAAAAAATCAGTTTTGTAGAGGACCTTGGGCAGCAAGAAGAGGAATTTTAGGGAGAAAATAAATGGTTTAAACCATCACCTTTTAAGTGTAATTCCCAGATAATCTAGCAGACAAGGGGGTGATCTCTCAAACAAGGAACTTCAGTTTCCACCAATTAAATGTTGGGTTTTTGAAGGAGGCCATAGATACAAGGATTGTCCTAATAAAGATGAAATGTTGAGGGTTATGCATAAAATACAACCAATAGATACAATGGAAGATATGGGAAAGGGCATGCCTAGAATTTATGTAGCACTAGATGGTAGGAAAGTTGAGCACCATGTACATATGATAGAATTTGAAGGTAGTCTTAGCAATTAGTCTATTGCTATTTTAATTGACTCGAGAGTTATTCATAGTTTTATTAACCCAATATTGGTTGAGAAATTTCATTTAAAGAAAACTTAACATTGAAAAGCATGGTTAGTACAACTAGCCACAGGTGCAAAAAGGAAAATTATAGAGTTGTCAAGGAATGTCCAACTTATAAGAATGGACTGAGTACAAATGTTGAGTTGAATGTAATTTAATTGGGATCCTATGATTCTTTGACGGACATGGATTGGGTGGAGAAGCACGGTCATGTGATTTTGGATTTCTACAACAATTCCTTCACTTGTATTGATGATGAGGGACAACATAGTAAGGTTCAGGGACTCCCTAGGTCGATATATATTAGAGAGATATTAGTTATCTCATTAAGGAAGAATTTTAGAAAAAAGATGCTAGATTTTGGCAGCACATCTCAAGGAACCCAATCGGGATCATCAAACTGATTTGTAGAACTACCCTATACTAAAGAAGTATGTTGATGTATTTGTTGATATTCCTGGATTACCTCGAAGGAAGAATATCGATTTCTCTATTGATTTCGTATCAGGAGTTGTTCCAATAAATCACCTTATAGAATCAATACTCTAGAACATAGAGAATTGCAGATGTAGTGGTAGGAATTATTAGAAAGGTGATGTATACACCTTAGTGTATCACCGTGGGGTGGTCTAGTTTTTTTTTTTTGAAAAAAAATGATGGTACATTGTAGTTGTGTGTTGGTTTCTAACAATTAAATAAAGTTTCCATTAAAAATAATACCCATTATCGAGGATAAATTATTTATTTGATTAGCTCTATGAGCTAAAATATTTTCTAAAATTGACTTGAGATCAGGATATCACCAGCTATGGATTAAAGAGAAGGATATCAACAAAACAACATTTTGAACTCATTATGGACACTATGAGTTCATAGTGGTGCCTTTTGGATTATCCAATGCACCAAGAGTTTTTTATGTGTTGAATGAATGGTGTCTTCAAAGAATATTTGGACAAGTTTGTTATTATTTTTTTGGATGGTATCTTGGTATACTTCAAATCTAAAGAGGAGCGCAAACAACATTTAGCGTTGGTTCCACAGGTACTCAGAGAGCATCAATTGTATGCTAAATTGAGTAAAGGCTCATTTTACTAGGGGAAAATACATTATTTGGGTCACATTATTGTAGAAGATAGAGTAGTTATGGACCAGGAGAAAATTAATTCCATTAAAGAATGTTCAACACCTAAGAATGTAACAAAGGTAAGGTATTTGTATGGGCATAGTTGGTTATTATAGGATATTTATTAAAGGATTTTCCATGATAGCACTTCATACTACTTCATTGTAGAGAAAGGTGTAAAACTTGAATGGTAACCTAAGTATGAGGAAGCCTTTTAGAATTTAAAGGCTTTATTTAGTAGATCTCTTGTATTAAAAATTGTATATCTAAATGAGGATTTTTTGGTATGCACATATGCATGCAGAGAAGGACTAGGAGGAGTTCTCATGCAGAATAGGAAAGTAATATGATATGAATCCAAAAAATTAAAAT
Source organism: Pinus taeda (assembly GCA_000404065.3). Classification (NCBI taxonomy): domain Eukaryota; kingdom Viridiplantae; phylum Streptophyta; class Pinopsida; order Pinales; family Pinaceae; genus Pinus; species Pinus taeda. The sequence continues at coordinate 18,326 of APFE030148408.1, forward strand.
ACCACAAGAGGAATTATGATGCCCATGATTTGGAGTTAGAAACTATAATTCATGCAACGAAAATGTGGATACATTACCTTATAGGTAGAAATTTTGAGTTGTAGGATGATCATTATGGGTTACAACATCTATTTGAGCAACTAAATTCAAATTCCTAGAAAATTAGATGGATGAATTTATTGATTGAGTATGACTTTGAAATCAAGTATATTAAGGGAAAATAAAATAAGGTAGTTTATGCACTTATCTAGAGAGTGCACACCATGCATGCTATGGAAATAAATATTTGTAGGGTCGATTAATGAGCATAATTATAGAATCTCGAAATTCACGCAAACAATAGGTGGAAATTGAAGGTAACCTATAATAAAGTAATATACAGTGAAGATATCAGGATTATGAGTTAGGATAAGATGGGATTCTTCTCTATAAAGGCCAATTTTATGTGTCAGATGCACCAACAATTAAAGAATTAATTTTAAAAGAATTGTGTATGGTATCGTACCTTGGTCACCCAAGTTACCAAAAAAATCTTACATCAATTAAATGAAGTATTTTTGGTCAATTTTAAAGAGAGAAGTGCCTAATTACATAGTCGGGTGCTTATAATGTCAAAGGGTTAAGGTTGAGCATAAGCACATGTTGAGGTTGTTGGATACCGCCAACATACAGGGGGTCTCCCTAATTTGAAGTCCCAATTAGACCTCACATCATTTGGAGTAGGAGCTCCATCCAAAGTATCAGCCCGACCACAATAACTGTAAGGTTTGTCTTGGTTTCAAAACATAACATAAGAGATTATACACATAAACCTTTAATAAGAAAGTAAGTTGACATTGTGGAACACCGATTTCAATGTATAAAATGAGACTTTCATGAGGGGGAGACAATAAGTGAGCCTCTAGAAGGAAGTAATAGTACTAACCAAAGAGAGACACACGAGGAAAAAAATATTTGTTATTTTTATAGTGAAATAGTTCACATAGACACAACGATCATTAAATCACATACAACACACCCGCAAACGATAAGTATTGAGGCCACCAAAATAATTTAATTTCCTTAGTACATATGAACACAACATATACCAAAAACATCCCAAGAATAGCCCTAAAACATTTATGATAAATCCATGAAAATGTGTTGGCTCATAAAGCTTCAATATTAGATGAAAGATGAAAGTACAAGGTTACAATAGTGAGGCATTAGTTCCAATAGTGGAACATTAAGTCACTTCTTGCTTCTCCACAGAATAGTTTTCTCTCCTATTCCAAGTAGAGAAGCCAAGTCTAGCTCTCCAAATTTTAAGCCTCCAAAAGCCATTTGCTTGAGTTATGAGGTTGTTTTTGTAACAAAGGGGATGAACTTTCATATCCCCATGACTCTTCAATTACCCTTAAGACTCTTGGACTTCTAAACAACTCTTGAACTTCTAATGACTTCTGGAATTATCCTAAAGACATTTTATCCATATATGACTAAATGACTTTTCATATTCCACATATGTCTCTTGGACTCCCACACATTACATTTTGTCCTTTTCTTCCGAATAGATATTTACACTCCACATGATGAGGTGGCATGACACATGGGCATACATTGACCACTATGATGACACTTGTACAAGTTACAACTTGATAATGATGACATGGACTTCATGATGAGGTGGCAATGCCAAGTTGCCTTGCTTGCTGCTTAATATTGCATTCTTGATGGTCTATTTGATCTATGCCTCATCCTCATGAAAGATCCACTTTGTTTCTTATCTTCACCCTCCAAATTGTCTTTGATCATATCGTAATATTCTGAGTCATCATACAATATCTTCTTTTTGTCTCCTTCCATGATCCACTTCATGTCTTCGTGATAGCTCTCTTAGTGCTTCTTCTGTGAAGGTGTTTCTTCATGCTTTCTCCTTGCTATCTTATCTTGAGTATCACCTTGTCATGATTGGAAGGTACTCCTTCAAATGCAAATCATTCATGACAGGGAAAGATCAGTACTAAAAAAATTTATTCTATCACTACCTAGCTCATGGAATGATTTGCCTATGATAAGCCCATGAGAGGGTCAAAAGAAGAAGGTTTGATCAAGAGGATGCATTCAAACTCATGTGGATTAGGAGGGCTCCATTATTCATTTTCATTATGCCATGCATTATGAGGAAGAGTTCTCCTTGTTCCAACATAGTGAGGGAATCTAAAGGGAGAAGGTGGAAAGTTGCATGCTTCATGCTTGCACCATGTGCTTCAAAGAAAAGAGAGGAAAGACTAAAAGTTTAGTTTGACCAGTCAAGGGTGAGAGGAGGCATCCTTCAGCCTTCCCTACTATACCATGTGCTCAAAGGAAGGGTCAAAGGAAGGCTTAGGTCACATGAGTGCATTGGGAAGGAGGGAAGGTGAAAGGTTCAGCCTTTAAGACTATGTTATGCACTCAAAGGGAAAGGAGACTTCAAGGAGAGTGTAATTTGACTGGTCAAAGGTAGAGAGAAGGTTTCCTTCAGCCTTCCCTAATGTGCCATGTTCTCTATATGAATATGTTAAGCCAAGCTTGGGTGCATAGTGCATTGGGGCAAGGGGAAGGGTGATGCTTCAGCCTTCCGAAGTGTGCCATGTGCTCAAAAGAAGAGGGGGCTTGAGAGAAAGCATAGTTTTCCTTAAAAAGGGGTCACTATTACTTTTTAGTGCACTTTTCATCCTAGGTTGCGCAGTTTAATGCAATAGTGGGTGCCTTACCATTTTGAGTGTGATTTTTATTGAGGGAGGCCATAGGGATGAAACCACTTTATCTAGGAGGGTTTTCACTACACTAGGAGGATGGGAGGATATTTACATTGCATATTTTTCCTTTGAATAAGGAAGAAATAGGTCCATATTTTTAGCCAGGAATTCTCTACGTGCCATGCAAGGAAAAGGTTACCAAAATTGAGTGTAGTGAGTCAATATGAGCAAGAAGGGTCAAGTGGCTGCCCTTGGGAGGATCACAATGTGTAACATATTTAGTGTAATATTGAGAGGGAATTGTTGCACCAATATTTTATAATATTTCATCATTGAAGCCTATTGATAGGTTAATCTTTACACTCCATAAGAGGATTAAATGCTTCAAAACTTTCACTAGGCTAAATCACCAAGAAGGGCTCCAAAATGGCTAAGTGTGGTGTCGACAAAGTAAAAGAGGGAAATGAATCCGGACATGACTCACACTTGGATCAAACATGTAAAACCATCAATACAAGCTAGAAGGATACATAGGACTTATTAATAATAATCACACCTCAATACTTGTGAAAGCGAAAGTGCGCAAAATTAGCAGTTGAGAAAACTCACTGAAATAAAAATAAAAATGCAACCAAAGTGAGGGAGACTGTCGACAAAAGTGCACATTGACAATCATATTGAGTTAAACATTGCACAAGAATTGTATTGATGAATGATGTTATGCCTGTTTAAGCTTGCATAAGTAAGTACGCTTATGAACCCTTCAGAAATTGAGCATGTGTGAGAAAGTGACTTTGAAAATTAAACATTTTGGAAAACATCAATTGAACATCGAATAATAGATCGTAAGATACTTAGTAGGCTCCAAAATGCAAGTGTGAGAAAATTATTGGAGAGTTTTGATCACAGCGACAACACTTGGAGACATACTAGTACAACTCCATCTTCTATGTTTTGGTTTAATTCTCTAAGTGCAAGGTCTTAGTCTATCAAGAAGTATTGATTCGCCATGAGGATCACCTTGGATTTTCTACTTATCTCGGTTAAATATATATCCAATTTTATTCTTTGTTCAGTTAAAACACATCGATATAATATTATTCATGCATCAATTATTTTGATATAGGGGAGAAGGATAGAAAGTATACTGAGCTTTTAAGCACACTCCCCGATGTTTCTCTACCTCCAACGAACTTGAATGGTACCACGACAGAGTCAACTCAAGAGAGCACAATAATTTATTTAATACTAGCATGCCTGGAGAGTACCCCGATGAATTTGATTACTTCACCTCTTTGCATAGGAATCCTTTCTCTTCTTTCACTCTTTATTTGTTTTATTTACAAAATTGTGATTAGGAACCTATTTATTTAACGGGGAAGAATATGGATCCTAACTTATTGAGAGTAAAAGAGGTTGTTCCTTGTTTTAAGGGATTCAAAATATACATGCTGGTTTTAAATTTTTTCTCCTTTCCCTTCTCTACTTGGTCAAGCCAACAGGTGAAAACACCATTCAATATAAGGTTGAGTTAGAATGAAAGTCCTAATAAAGATACAAGATGTGTAGTTAAGGCTTTCTATCTAGAACGAATTGTATTTTCCATTCAGACATCATTGACTTTAAAGATATATAAACCTAAGATAGAGAAGAGGCAAAAGATTAGCAAAGCATTATTCTTCATCACAACTGTCCTTTTAAAGTTTTTCCACATCGTATTTTGATCCAAAGGATCATCTTTCATGAAAATTTGTATTAAACAAAATGAAAAAACAAAATACATGACAAACCAATGAAACAAAACCAAAAGAATAAAGAAAATGGAGGCGGGATGTAAAACAACGTGTAGAATATACAAGAGAACCAACAAATACAGAGACTCAAAGGAGAGTAGGATAAAGGGTGGGTGCAATGCAAAGGAAACTAAATGTGACTAAGCCTACTCCTAACCTAACAAGCTAGAAGGTCAGGGATAAGTGAAATGATTTTTAGAATGAAGCTATCATTGTTCTCAACCTGAAATCACAAAGATACGAGCAATTAAAAGCAATATAAAACAACGTGAAATAGAAAATATAAGAACTTTGAGACCTTGCAAAACTAACTGAAGGTATGGTTTATTACCAAAAGGATGTGCCGCACTGAATGGTTTGATTCGGTTTCAAACTTTACCTTGTTTTTTGAAATGTCAATTATACAAACCTTACAAGCTTCTTGAAAATACACATTCACCCATGTTTTCAGCCCTTGCAAACATTAATAAAGATGATACTTGTTACTTGAAATGGAGCTTTCCAGGTAATATTTCTCTAACCACTGAGCAATTGTATATTGATATCCAAAACAACCAATTTGAAGACCTTGATACTTATGGGAAAATTAATTTTGAATTAATGAATTCGAATCAAATGAGAATCTTTGTATTATGATCAGATTGGTTGATTAACATATAACGTTATTGATTCTCTATTGGTTCCCTTTATATATAGTTACATGCAAAGTCAACAATAATAAATCTTAGGGAATTCAAGACAATTGTTGACATTGTGAAATCAAGAAACCAATTAAGATAATGGGTTGTCAAAAGATTAGAAATATATGTCAAATCAAAATTAGTAATAAGACAAGGGTTTCAGTCAATTGAATGATTGAAGTAATTACAATTGTTCTAGAAGAGAAAATGTGCCATGGATATGATTAACTTCACAATATGCATAAAAGAGATAATAAGATGATCAAGTAAGAGTTTAACAGAGAAAAATCCTTCAACTCAAAATTACCTTTATCTTGATAATCGAAATGATAGGCCCTCGAACCGTATGGATCCGTGAAAATGTTCTCTCCAACCCTCGGTATAACTCAAGGGGTTGACATGAAAAGGAACTAATCAAACAATAACCTTTCATTTGATCATAAATTCTATCTTGAAGCTCCATGTGAAAACATCAGAAGTCCTTTAAAAATGAAATCCTAACTAGTGGATGAATGTTAAATAAATAATTATGCATGAAAATATGGATTCGACTTAGTTCAAAGATCTAAATAGGGTTGCGAGAACCTGACATAACCATCAGTAGGGGCTGAAGTGCCCCGATTTCCTGACAGGGATAAGAAGTTTCTAATGGTGGATCATCAAATTTTGGTGGCTTGGAGAAATCTATTGGTAGACATGCACCACTACTAGTGGATGTATTAATGAAAAAAATTCTAATGCCACTAGTTTGACCAGATTTAAGATCAAACACATCAAATTCTTGATGGATAGAAAATTGAAATGCATCAACTTGATAAATCCCTTGATTATTCAAAGTTGGAATATATTCCTCCTAACTTATGAAAGATTTATAGTTGAATAAATCATGACTAATAGATTCAAACTTTTCATTCTCTCATTGTAGTGTCACACCATCATGTACATGACTACAACCATGATTAGCTGGATAAATATCAAAAGGATTTAAATGGATTACTGGTGTGATTAAATTATCAAATATATCTGGGTACAACGAGTAGTGTTCTAAATATGAAGAAACATTGAAGGACTCAGGAGGAGGAGTAGTAGTTGTATTTAAATTAGATTAAACTTGAAAGAACAATGGGTCAAGATCATTGTCATCAATATAATTATGAAATACAGGCATACAAAAATTGCACTCAGACTAACCAAGATCTTCCAAAGATTCAAGAACCTAACAACTTACTATTTCAGATTTGTCATCCAAAGATGTATGAATTAAAGAAAATTCAGGATCATTTTGAATTACAAAAAGCATCCCAATTCACAACTGGATATTGAGAAACAAATTCTGAATCAATACTCTACAAATCCAAGCCCTCATAAGAAGATAAGATATCATCCAATAGAATTGGATATTAACCACCGTATGTGCTAATGGAAATAGGGATATCATGGTGATGGTTATCCAAAGTCTCAACTTGGATGTGAGGTTTAGAGTCACTTGACAGGTTATCAAGGTTAAAAGAATGGATATCACCCCAAAAGGCTATTATCATTTTGAAAGAGGGAGGAAAGATAAGACATATCTTCAACACTTTGCTCCTATACATGTGAAATAAAACTATATTTCTCTTGGTTACTACTTGAAACAAGATATTGAACATAATTATGAGTTGAAGTAATTTAATCAAGTGGATTACGAAACAAGGAATCATGAAACATAGGTGGTAGAGGTTTTAGAATATCCTAGAGACAATCAATTTTTTATTCAGATCGAATCAAATATTGGACTTATGTGCATTAATATGATATTCAAAAACTCGAGGGATCAACTTTCACATTAGGCTCCATGAAATTGCTGAACCATTCCAAGTTTTATTCAATAGGATGTGGATCATAAAAATTGGATGGAGGTTGAATGGACAAATCAATAGTCTGATTCTCATATTTCCAAACTTTAACATCATCACTAGGGGGCACCCAAACTGGTACTGGAAAAGTAGGAACACAAGGAACAAAAGGAATAATAGGTTCCTCCTTGGAAGATTGAGGTGTCTCATGTTTATTCAAGGTTAGGGAGAGAGAATCATTTCGGTATTTAGATTCAAAAGATCTAAATGAGAGTATAATCAAATTTTGAAATTTGTCACTAATGAAATCTAAATCAACCACTCCTTTCGGAAACTCACAGAAAAGGTGAAGAAATAGATGAAGAAAGTCCTATGTAGATTCACTAGATTCCATTCTAAGGAAATTGATTCTATCACATACATCTTAATAATCATACTTGTCAGTAGCTTCACAAAGCTCCTTAACAAGTTTCTTGAGTGAATGGATAGAAGCAGTAGGTAATGTATGGCACCATTTCTTAACTCACCCTTCAAATGTGAGGGTAAACAACCTGGCCATGACATATTTACAATGTATTCCATTCGAGAGACAAAAATGCATGAATTGAAAGAAGTGTTTGAGGAAATTTAGTTCGCTCTTGCCATCAAACTTAAATTGAGAGAAGCCATGAATGATTTCTATAGGGATAGAAAAATAAAACTCTTTAGAAAAACATATTGGGATTATGATTCGGTAAAGAGCCATTTAAGATAAGAGATTCAAAACAGACTCAATGGGAATAACTTGCCATATGACCCTTCTTCCAGCACCAAAATGTTGACGGTGTTGGATACCTCCAAGATACAGGAGGTCTCCTCGATGTGAAGTCCCAATTAAACCTCACATTGTTTAGAGTAGGAGCCCCATCCAGAGTATCAGCCCGGACACTATAACTGTAAGGTTTGTCTTGGTTTCAACAAATAACATAATGGATTATATACATAAACCTTGAATAAGCAAGTAAGTTGACATTGTGGAACACCGATTACAAGGTACAAATGGATTCATTCACAAAGGGGAGAGAATATGTGAGTCTCTAGAAGGAATTAATAGTGCTAAACTAAGAGAGACACATGGGCAAAGAAATATTCATTAGTTATCTAGCAAAATAGTTCGCATAGACACAACGATCATTAAATCACATACAATGCACCTCCAACAACATAAGTATTTATTCCACTGAAATAGTTCAATTTACTTAGTACATATGAACACAACATATACCAAAATCATCCCAAGAATAGTCCTAAACCATTTGTGATATATGCATGAAAATATGATGGCTCATAGAGCTTCAATATTAGGTGAAAGATTCAAGTACATAGTTACAATAGTGAGGCACTACTTCCAATAGTGGAACATTAAATCACTTCTTGCTTCTCCAAATAATAATTTTCTCTCCTATGACAAGTAGAGAAGCTAATACTAGCTCTCCAAATCTTAACCCTCCAAGATCCCTTTGCTTGAGTTATGAGATTGCATTAATAACAAGGCGGGTAACCTTTCATATCCTCGTGACTCTTGAATTACCATTGGGACTCTTAGACTTCTAATGTATCCTTTGGACATCTAAAAAGCTTTTGAATTTCTAATTACTTTTGGAATTCTCCTAAAGACATTTTGTCCATATATGACTAAGTGACTTTTCATAAGCCACATATGACTCTTGGAATCCCACACATTAAATTTTGTCCTTTTCTTGAGAATAAATCATTACACTCCACATGATGATGTGGCATGACACATGGACATGCATTGACCACTATGATGACACTTGTACAAGTTAAAACTTGACAATGATGACATGGACTTCCTGGTGAGGTGGCAATGCCAAGCTATCTTTCTTGATGCTTAATCATGCATTCTTGATCATGGATCTAATTTATTCTTCATATTCATGAAATATCCACTTGGTTTCTCATATTGACCCTCCAAAGGGTCTTTGATCATATCAAAATCTTCTAAGTCATCATACAATGTCTTCTTTATGTCTCCATCAATGATTCGCTTCGTGTTTTTATGATAGCTCTCTTAGTTATTCTTCTATGAAGGTTTTTCTTCATGATTTCTCCTTGCTACATTCTCGTGAGTATCACCTTTTAATTATTGGAAGATACTCCTTCCAATAAAAATCATTCATGATGGGGCAAGATTAGTCTTAAAAAGATCTATTATGTCACTACCTAGCTCATGGAATGATCTACTTATGATAGGCCTATGAGAGGTTCAAAAGATGAAGGCTTGATCAAGACGATTGTAGGAATTTACAGGGTAAGTTCCTTAGACAGAACACCAAAGGACACTGCTCACAAATAGATCAGAGATCAATACACCAGTATTCTTGATGTGGTTAAAACCTGCAAAGAGGGAAACAATCCATAGCCCAAGCCAACGCGACCACTCCAGGCAATTTATTAATAAAAGAATGAGAACTTACATAAGCTTCTCTCATGAACAGTTAACCTATAAATGACTCTCCATGCTCTTTAAATAGAGATCATGGACCAATCAGGTGTTAAGCCATGGATCAAGTGTCGATAATACTGAGGAGAGAATGAAAAATTAGATCACTTCATGTCTAAAACATATCGTGACCATCGGATTGTAAGTTACAAAAGTACATAGTAAAGAAACACACTTTACCTAACTCTACACTAGACTAAGTTATACTTAACTATTTCCTATGTGTCAGAATATCCTAACATCCTCCCTTAAGAACAACTTGGGATAGGATTTAAGGATGTACAAATATGACAGAATAGAAGAAGGAAGGAAGCATTAGAGCCTATCCCACCTTAGTGACAACTTCATTAACTCCAACCATAAATCAAAGTTTAGTAAACTTTGCCTCTGTGAGAGCCTTTGTAAAGATGTCTGCAACTTGATCATTTGTTGAACAATATTGCACTTCAAGAACATGGTCATGAATGAGCTTTCTGATGAAGTGCATGTGTAATTCAATGTGTATGCTATGCTGATGTTGGACTGGATATTTGCATAGTTGAATGGCACTTTTATTATCACACCAAAGTGTAGTCAGATGTTGCTGCTAAAAGCCAAACTCTAACAGGATCTGACGAAGCCACAGGGCTTCCTTACTAGCTTCTACAGCACCATGATACTCTACTTCTGCTGAGGAAAGAGAAATGGCACTTTGTTTCTTGCAAGCCCATGTAATAGGTCCTGAACCAAGAGTGAACACATAACCTGTAGTAGACTTCCGATCATCAGGGTCACCAACCCAATCAGAATCAGTAAAACCAACCCATAGAGGAGATTCTTCTGCATTGTAATGAATCGCAAACTGAATTGTATGTTGAACATAATGAAGTATTCTTTTAGCTACTTTCCAAAGACTTTCATGTGGGATTTTCATAAACCGAGAAATAAGGCCAACAACAAAGGAAAGGTGAGGACGAGTATGGGTCAGATACAAAAGTTTTCCTACAAGTTGACAATATAAGGTAGCATCAACTTCAGGGAAAGTACAAGTGACTGAAAGTTTGGCTCTAGACTAAAAGGGAGAAGGGGATGGCTTACAGTATTCCATGTGAAAATGGCATAGAAGATCAGAGGCATACTTGGACTGGGAAGGGGAAATACCTTCCTTGGATTGCAAGACTTGAAGACCAAGAAAATAATGCAAGTGTCCTAAGTCTGTCATTTAAAAATTATTTTTAAGGCTAGACTTCACATGGTTTATAAGGTTGGGATCACTACCAGTAAGGATTAGATAATCAACATAAAGAAAAATAATGATAAGAGACTTGCCCACTTTCTTGGTGTATATAGTATTCTCAGAATCACACATAGAAAATCCAGTTTCTAAAAGAAAACCATCCATTTTGGCATACCAAGCCCGAAGGCCTTGCTTGAGACCATAAAGGGATTCCTTAACAAGGCTGGAGTCTATTTGTATAAAGCCACTAGGTTGTTCCATACAAATTTCTTCATGAAAGTCCCCATGCAAGAAGGCAAATTTAACATCCATTTGATGGACTTCCCATTTGAAAGAGGCAACAAGGGAAAGAACAAGGCAGATAGAGTTCATTTTGGAAACAAGGGAGAAGGTTTCAATATAGTTAATGCCTTCTACTTGTGAAAAACCCTTAGCAACAAGATGAGCTTTATGTTTATCAACTTTTCCATCTGGTCCATACTTTGTTTTGTAAACCCATTTGCATCTAACAAGTTTTCGTCCCTTTGGTAGAGGAACAAGATCCCATGTATCATTTACCAACGATGAATGATATTCTTCATTCATAGCTGCATCCCAATCTGGATGGCCTGAAGCTTCTGCAAAGGTGTCAGGATCATAATTTGTTGAAGCTTGAACCAGTAAAGAAGAGGCTCTATCGAACTGAGAGCATTTACGTCACTAATCTGTAGGATCACCGACAAGAGCACCTATTGCATCTCGAGTAGCATAGACCCATTTTGGAAGATGAGGAGCTGAAGGAGGATCCTAAGAAGGTGGGGCGGGATTGTCATCCTTGCTATCATCATCTGAAGAAGAAATATTTTCAGAAGTAGAAGGGATAGAAAGAGGTGGCACATCCGCTGAACTAGGCTCATAGGGAGATATATTTTCAGTAAACTTTACATCTCTTCTAATGATAACATTTTTGGACTTAAGTGGAATAAGTCTATATCCTTTGACATCTTCAGAATATCCAACAAAAATACATTTTTCACTCTTAGGTTCTAAAGCTTTATGTTTCTCATCTGGAATATGGGGCCATGGTTCACTTCCAAAAACAAAAAAGTGACTTACATCTGGTTTAATTGAGCTCCATGCTTCTTTTGGAGTGATATTCTTTAAAACATAGTAGGAGTGCGATTTACTATGTAATTTGCACAGTTAATTACTTCTGCCCAAAAATTAAGACTAAGTCCTTTAGATTGAAGCATACAATTAGCCATTTCCTTTAAGGTGCGATTCTTCCTTTCAG